>CM076575.1:1903904398-1904120359 GCA_034641835.2 Pinus albicaulis | reverse complement strand
CTCATGGCAAAGAGGAAAAAGAAGAAGGCTACTCGAAGCAAGGAGATATCTCTAAAAATTGAAGAAGATGAATCTGATAGTGATTTGGGCCCTTGTAATCTTCTTTGTGCAAGCAATGGTGTAGAAAGTGAAAGTAAAGTTGTGGATCTAGAACAAGCTATCAAGATCAAATTTGAAGAACAACAAAAGGAAATTGATAAGAAAGATTCTATCTACAAAGAGATGATCTCTCAAATGAAAGATCAAATAGAAATGGTGAATGGATAGGTGGACAAGTATCAAAGGTTTTATACTTATGCATCCAATCGAATTAAAGAACTAGAAGCAGAAATCAACGATCTAAATGAAGATCTCAAAAAATCAAGCAAGAAGAATGAAGGACTTGAAGTTGCAATCATCTTTCTACAAACAGATCTTGAAGCATCAAATAAGAAGAATGAAGAACCTCTGTCATTTGAAAAGGAAGGCCTTGAAGCAGAAATCATCTCTCTCAAAGAAGATCTGGAAAAATCAAATAAGAAGAATGAAGAGCTACAAAAAACATGTGAAGAAAACGAAAATTGGTTGAAAGAAGAGATTCTAAATTTGAAGGATCAAGTAGAAGATGGAAGAAGGAAAGAAGAAAGCATGACAAAGCAATGTCAAGACTTGGAGGTTGAGGTAAACATTCTCAAAGGTAAATTAGAAGAAAAGGTTAAAATTTTGAGGTTTCAAGATAGCACTAACATTTTTGACAATATTCTGAGTAATCAAAGGTCTCCTGCTATCAAACTTGGTCTTGGTTTCCATGAAACTGTTAAAGGAGAATCTAGCTCACAAGGAAATGCTAAAAATTCAGAGGATGTCAATGCAAAACCTGAAGTGTTGAAAGAGACAAAAGGTCAACCAACAATGATGAAATCTCAAAGGAAATCAGTCAATAAAGTTGAATGCTTTAAATGTCATAATTATGGGCATGTTGCAACAAATTGCAGGAGCAGATCATTTCAGCCACAAACTAACAGATCCTACATAGAAAGGTACTCTGGTTTCTTCAAGGGACATTGTTTTTCATGTAACAAGTATGGACATAAAGCAGCTGATTGTAAAAGGAGGAAGAGTAGAAATACTCATTATGATTCTTATGCTTATTTCTTTGGACACATGAGATGTTATTCTTGTAACAAGTATGGACATGTAGAAAAGGAATGCAGGTTGAACATATATGAGAAATTGGATAACTTCCAGCACACAAATAGAAAGTTCAAAAAAATCTGGAAAAAGATGGAAGACCGATCAGAAACGTAGGGAATTCTGACCCTACTGCAGTCATCCGCTTCTGAAGCTGACTTTTCTTATTGACTGCAGGAATGATGTGGGATACATTATGAGATTTAGTAATGTATCGTCACAAGGGGAGCAATGTATGATGTCTCTCATGGTTGATTTGATTATTCTGGTTATATGTATTTCTGACAGAGCATCTGATATGAAGAAGACAGGTACAGGAAGTACAAGTTCAGGGGGAGATGAAGGAATGTGAAAAATTTCTATGCTTCACTTTCCATACGCGGGTTCGATGAACAAAAGTCGCGTATACACGCGAGTTCCAGCAGACACAGTCGCTTATTCATTGATGATAAGAGAATTTATATGATAGCTGAAGATTTGGAGCAGAGGTTCAGGGGAAGCATCAGTCTGACTGTTAATAACTGTATTATTGACTCAATTTCAGCTTAGTTTCTCAGTTCTAAATAATGAGGAAACGATACATGGTGTCTTGTGTTGAAGATTGTGGATGAGTCCTGTTTGCTTGTTGATGAAGAGTATTCATTGTTGAGATGAAAGTCCTATAATTCGTAGATAAGGGCAGCCCATGCAGAGATTGTTGCTGACGACTTGCTGATGAACGTTTTCAGGTTGCACAAGAAGGAGCACTGGTCCAGGGGGAGTAGCAGGTTGAATACTAATGATTGCATTGTTGGCAATATGACTGCTTATTCTTGGTTTTTGTGATACTCATGCTCAAATAATGATGACTTGGTACATGGTTTATTATGATGAGATTTTGAGCCCTGGTTGCTGATAAATATCTTTTATGCTCACAAATGGATGAGTTGGATGTCGTTTGATTCAGAAATAAGAATAGATCATGCAGAGTTTGTTACTATGGTTGAGATCTTTTGCCTACATATGTTACTTCATGATAATGGTGATATTGGACCACACTTGGCTGGGTACTTGAGTCTCATATGTAAATCCACTTGGTTGGATATTTGATGTAAGTATGAGTCATTGGTGATAGGAAATTCATAGAGTCATGTACTTCATTGGAAAATATGTTTGAAGATTCAGCATGAACTCAGGGGGAGCTTGGTCACTTTAGTATATATCAGATCTGCGGAATGCTTCTTCCACATGAGGAGAAAAGGGAGAGAGTATGTTGGTAGTTGATCAGCCCTTTGCCCTTGATGTCAAAGGGGGAGAGTGACATGGTGTTTGAATGAAGAGAAAGAATGGTGTCAAAAATGGAGAGAGTGACATGGTGTTTGAATGAAGAGAAAGAATGGTGTCAAAAATGGAGAGAGTGACATGGTGTCCTTGTATTCTTAATGTACCTATCTGTTGTGGTAACCAAACACCATTGTGGTTGCTGCACGGTTCAAAGTAGAGGACAGCAATATGATGTGATGTTGTCCTTGATGGCAATCCACTTGATGAAGTTGTGCTTTGATAGAATAGAGCTTGGGTTTTGATGAAGGAAATCGATGCATCGATGAAGTGAGGCTTAAGGCAATGAAGAAAGTTGGGATTTCAGCATGTGCCAGATTCTATGATGAAAAGAGTATGTCTCTATGTATACGCGGATCTGCCTAGGGGAAGTCGCGTATGCACGCGGAAAGGAACGTTCCAAGTCGCGTATGGGAAAAAGCGCTCAAAAAGTGCAAAACCAAGGGTAACCACCATGGTATTGACCCATTGTATTGGGTTATGATCCGCCTAATTGACCCCGTCCAAGTAGTTTTGGGCTCGTGGTATTGGGTTGGCTCGTGGTATTGAAAAAGGGGCCCGTGGTATTGAAAAAGGATAAACCCATATAAGGAGAAGAAATTCATTGTGCAAATCATGAGTAAGGGTGCAAGATGTCTGAGCTTGAATGAATACTTCTCTCTGAAGTAGATCTGAATGGAAAGGGTTACACTTGAATGATAAATCTGAATGTATGATGCACCAATGATGAAGAAGGGGATCTAGATCTGAATTGCCCTTGTATTTGCTAGATCTGATTATGGAAGGCTTAGATAGGTGATGAGGCGAGCATCCAGGCGAACATCTGCCTGAAGCAAAAGGGTAGATCTGAACTGAATATGGATCCAAGGAAGATGTCGCTCTGTAATCATTGAAGATCTATACGCTACTTTGCCGCGAAGGAAGCGCGTATACACGCGGCTTCTCTGAAGTAACAGCGCGTATGCGCAACAAAATATACACTAAGGTATACGCTGGTTCGTGTGGACGGAAGCGCGTATATACGCGACATCAGTGAAGTAAAAGCGCGTATGCAAACTAGGGTTTGCTGAAGCAAGGGGTATGAAATATCTGATCTGTTCTGCTGTGTTTCTGCTATCTGATCTGTGTTGATATGTATCTGTTGGTGATGTATGTTTGTGCTTAAAAAGTATGGAAAGGGTCCAATATGAAAATATGATGAAATGTGGCCTGCAAGTGGTGTTCTATTGAAGTTGTTGGATCCGTGCTGAAAATTCGATGAAACGTGGTCCAAGGTGGTGGCCAGGGCTGTAGCCTTCTTACTGGGTTGTGCTCTCCTGTGTGAGGCTCGTAAACAAGATCGTGGGGGCTGTAGCTCCCTTCCGTGAGAGGCCGGTAAATGAGTCGTGGGTTGGAGCTCCCTTCCAGTAGAGGCTGGTAAACGAGCGTAGGTGGGTGCCTGCGTGCTGGTCAAGTCTGCGCCAGCACATATGTTGTAAGATTTTTTCTCTATAATAAAATATTGAAGGTTGAGCAACTGCAGCGGTGGTTTTCTCCCAACTTGGGTTTCCACCTAAAAATCCTGTGTTCATGTGTGATGCTTTGTGTGATGGTTTATTCTGTTCTTATTGCACATGTTTACTGTTTATAGAACATAAATAAATGATGGAATTATGTAAGTGAAGAACTAATGGCATAATTAGATCTCTGGGTATACGCGAGTTTCATGAAGGATATCCGCGTGTATACGCTAGTTAGCTTCAGCAAAGTAGCGTATGGGTTTTAGAGCATGAAAAAGTAAAAAGTTTGAATATGCTGTAAATATTGATTCACCCCCCCCCCCCCCCTCAATATTTTTCCCAACACATGCATGGTTTTCTTAACGTGTTTACGTGTTTTTCAAGGTTACAGGCAGGCGGAAAACCACCATGATTCATATGCACTGTTGCAGTGACACAGTGCACAGAGAAAGTTGAGTTCAGAGCCTGATATCACAAAGAAGAGCCTGAGAAGGTGCTGGAGCATGAGTTTAATTAAAATTATAGATTTTTTCTGCGCAAAACCTTTCCAGCACCATCAAAGCTCATATCTCACTAACAGGGACAATCATGGAGCAACAGAGAGTATCAGTGAAAAAGCAGAGAGTTTAAGGCTTGTAATTGAATATTTTGAGCTTTAAACCAACAATTTAAAGGTAGGGTACCAGATTGAAGACCTCGTGGATCACTCATAAGGTCCAATGCACAGAGAACCATATCATCAAGGTGTTTACATCAACAAAATGTCTCCTCCTCAGAAAGGACATAGTACTCATACGATTTTAGTATATGTTGTGTCCATGAGAATTTTTCCCCCTGACAAACATCCTAATGCTATCAGATGCATTTTTTACATAGTATGGCAGACTTGAAATCATTGAGATGCCTTTGTTCAGCCCACCAGAATTCTGCAGAGGTGCTACAACAAGTACATCAAAGACATATTTGGAGTAAATTGCAGCCTGACGAAGACCACTCTTTCATCCAAAGAGTACTGAAGATAAATGCCCAGAATTTAAAACAGAATGGGGCCTTGACCCTCTTCCTCTTCTAAGTTTTAATGCTACATTTAGTTTTCATCTACCCCCTCTGTCTCTCATTCAGCTATAAAATTCATGAAGGAACTCATTGTAAAGGTTGTTGATCGGATATCTGAGAATTGCAAGCTGTTTCTTTTGAGACATAGTCTCTGTGTAAAGTTGTAACGTAGGCTGAGGAAGATGTTTTCAGGCTGAATATCAAGCTGTTGGTAATGTTCTACATGACTGGTGTTTCTCTTTAATATGACAAGCACATTTCTTTGGATCCTGATTTAAAGCAACGGTGATGTTTTTCTATCTTTGTATTTGTTTTACCTTGTAATTCATTTCATTTCATTTCTTCTGGAACGCATCAGAAATCTAGCATAGGATTTACCTTGGTTAGGTACCCTATGTTTCTTCTCTCCTCGCCTTCAATTTTTTCTATTGAATGTGTTATCTGAGGATTGATTTCAACTAATTTAACCAGTGTAGTGGTCAAACATATGCTGCTAGTTGATGTATGAATTAATGAAACTATTCTCAGATGTTCTTGTTAGGCCTTAATTGAATGAATTGGGATACTGGGAGTTTAGAACTTTGTCTCTATCTTACTAGGACCCTTTCCAATTTATTGAACCTTTCTAAGTTCCCTCAAGCTGGAGGCCGAAGCATTGAGAGTTCAAAGTCTCTCTCTGATCTCAGGTTTTCACCTTTGTGCTCTAAATCTTTTATGTTTCCTTGTTTGAAGAGTTAACCTTTTAGGTTTTGGATCACAGGTTGTCCAATGGCATGTCCTGTCCCTAGATATGATTTCTGAAAGGTCACCTTGGAGGTTTACTTGCCTTTCACCTTCTTTCTACCATTTCAAGCCACATTATCATCTTTAAGATCCAATGCTTTAGATGACTAGCCCAACTGAAAGCATGCATATTGAATATAAATTAAACCGTTCCTGACTCTATTGCCCAATGGTATTGAATGTTCTCTGAATTATCTCTCTTTTGCCTAAAATCCTCTTTGCTCATCCTTGTCTTATACTGAAACCTTCTTTCCTGATTCCTAACAACCAAAAAAAGATCAAACAAACAAACCCCGTGCCTATAACTAGCCTAATATCTCAAACAAGAGCTTCAAAGACATAAATCCTTTGCCTATATAGAGAGATTCCTCTCTGGACCTAGGAGGGCTAGACCCTGAGGTCTGAAAGTGGTTAATATGTTGTCTCATCTTTTGGTCTTCCTAATCTAGCCAAAACATGGGAACCCCATCATAATGGCGACTCCACTGGGGAATTTCTAAGTATTTTCCATCCTACTACATCAAAAGAGCCTGAGAAAACCAGAATCTATGGTTAGGTTGGTAGTGAAACACTTCCACTTGAAATTCACTTTCTACACCACTTGTTGTGTTTCTCCCACACTCTTAGACAGAGTCTGGAAAGGGCCAGATAGCCTCTAGATCTCACTCTCTTTCATAGGTGAAATATTTGGTAAAATCCCTCCCAGTCCATCTCTGGTTGGAGTTTGCTGTTTTTTCAGGATATCCTTGAAAAGGGACATTTCATAAGCACTGCGATGGACAATGTACCTGCCAGAAACACCCTAAACCTTCCACCTGGCGACTCCATAGTTCCTTAAAGATCAAAGACTCCACTGGTGATCAATAGGCATGCTGATTATCTTGGTTCACATAAGACTCCACTGGGAGACCAGAGCCCATTAAAACATCAACCATATTAGAAGTAACAAGTAGGGTTAAGCTACCTTGTGGGAAAAAAACATTCTGGATTCAAGAACCTTTCACACAAGAGCTTATCCCGACCCAAACCCACCTGAAATAGTTGATAACCCTAAGAGAATCCTCAAGAAGTCTCCTACACCTAAAAGAGCAACTATTTCCAGTCATATCCATAGAGCTAACTCTGCACCGAAAGACTTTACATCTCTATCAGACACTTATCTTGACCAGGACCTACCAAACAGATTACCAAGAACTAGGTCATTCAGTGTTCTAGACCAGCGAGACGTTGAGATTCCCGGTTCACCATCTCATAGTGGTCAACACATTAGGGACAGAGAAACCCCTCCATCTACACCTCCTGATATTCACTTCATTCAAAACTTGGGACTTTGTCATCCTAAATCAGTTCAACAAGCTTTTTCTGGTCCTAGTGTCCCTGTCATCCATATACCAGCTGCTCAAGCCAACCCCTTACCTCCTCAAGACATCATCATGGCAGCCTGGTATGCACCACTGGTATTACCCCAGCCTCTAGTGCCCTTACCCAATGATTATCAATCAAATATCCCGCACTTCACTGCAAAAGAGTCCACCACAGCTCAACACCATGTAGATAGGATGGAAGACTCTTTTGACTACATGGAGATAGATGATGATACGGTCAAAATGAGAATCTTTGCCCAGATCTTAGGAGGTGATGTGAAGAAATGGTTCAAAATCCTACCTCCTAATAGTATCCAAGACCTTCTTGCTTTATATCAGACTTTCATAAACAAATGGGAAGTTAAGGCCAACCCTCTCCAAATCCTAACAGAATACAATAATCTTAAGAGAAATGTAGGACTCTACAAGGTCTAACAGTGTTTACAACGCTCTTCCTCCATACATGAAACCTCCCCAAGGTTTGGCCCTAGTGAAATACCCTGAAGGTTTTGATGCTGACATGGCCTACTAGCTTAGGGAGAGGGATTACAATACATTTGATGATATGCAAAAAGGAGCAGTGAGTGTGGAGGTTAACCTAATTGAAAAGAAAGCCAGAATGAGGGCTAAAAAGAGGGTGACATATAGAGATGACACTGTAGCTTCCACATCTTATCCCAATTATGACCGTCTATCTAAAAATATGGAAAAGCTACAGCAAATGATGGAAAAAATGGTTGTCACAGTTAGTAATCAGAACAGAAACCAAAATCATAACCAGAACCAGAACTTTAGAAGAAATAATACCACTCCCAACAGACAAAGAGACTCAGATTAGAAAATTATTGCCCCATTTCAAGAGAACTTTCTTGATGAAGATGAGGGAATCATAGAAGAGTCTGAGGGAACGACAATAAACATGTTTGAAATAGAAAACTCAATCCACAATTTTTCCACAGAGGAAGATCAGCCCTCATCCTCATATTGGGATGAGGAAGGACCAGAATCTGAGGATTACAGGTTGGGTTTTGAAAATACCATCATGTAGGTCAGAGAACAATATGAACTTAGAAGCAAAAAGAGCCTAGACAATTCCAAACCCAAAGCTTCTGAGATTACCATCAAGAAAAGGCTTGAGAAAACTTCTAAAGTAGCTTTTGAAAGTAGCAAATCAACGGCTGAGAGTTCTGGGACGAAAAAAGAAAAAGACAACCAAAACACTGATAAACAAAGCCAACCAACTAGTAGCACTAGCACTGCAGTTAATGGTCCTGATAAAACAGTTCCTAAGCCTGTACATAGTGAGAATCATCCCATTGATTCTGCCACCAAGGTGGTGGCTAACAAAACAGAGGTGAACATTCCAAAGAGTCAGTCCATTTTCAATTTGGAGAGTGAGATTGCGAAAATTAAAATCTCTGTCCCACTCTCTGAGCTGTCCACTTAGGATGTATATAAAGGACAGATTTTGAAAGCTTTAAATCTTGGTGAAAATAGTGACACTGTTAATCTGAGTGATGATCAACCAGCCCTTCTGTTTGGTCCAAAGATAGAAGGAAAGTTTCAGGAAGGGGTAGTACCTCCTTTTTATATCAGTCTCAATATCCACGACAAGATACTTCACAACGCAATGCACGACTCTGGGGCCTCACACAACTTGATGCCTCAGGTAGTTATGGAAAGATTAGGCCTAGAGATAACCCGTCCCTATAAAGACCTCTATTCATTCGACTCGAGCAGAGTAAAATGCCTTGGCCTAATCAAAGACCTGTGCGTGAATTTGACCCAGATTCCAGCCAAATGTATGGTCATGGATGTGGTAGTGGCAGATGTGCCACCTAAGTATGGCATGTTATTATCGAGATCATGGGGAGCCAAGCTGCAAGGTACAATGTAGGTGGATGGTGCATATGCCACAATCCCTGTCTTCAACCAACTTAGGAGACTGTATAGAGAGGCACAAATTAAATTCCTGGTCAGCAGCCCCGAAAAACCTGAAAATTCACCTTTATACTCTGTACACACAGATCTTGAGTCCTTCATCCTTTGCAATGATGAATCCTTAGAGGGGCCAGAATTCAAAAACAGAGATACAAACAATGAAACAGAGCCCATGGACTTTAACATAATGGCTACTCTAGACTCAGAAGAAAACGATGTAGAAACCTATGGGCAGTGCACCAAAAATGAAACTCAGAGTGAACAAGAAATAGAATGCAATCAACTGATTAGTCACCCTTCACAAGCTCATACATCACACCAAGAACAAAATGATGTTAAGCCCAAGAGAGAACCTTTATGGGAAATGAATTTCAATGGGTCATGCACCAAGAGAACTGCAGGAGCAGGAGTGTGGGCACATAACACAGAGAGTGAATACGCAGAGAGCCATGCCTGTAACCTGCACTTCAAATGTACAAACAATATCATAGAATATGAGGCTCTTATCCTAGGCTTGAATCAGTTGAAAAAATTAGGAGCCCGTAGGATTGCTATGCATGGAGACTCTGAGTTGATCATAAAACAAGTGAATGGTGAATACATAGCGAAACATCCTAGGCTGAGAGCGTACAGGAATGACGCTATGGATCTATTGAAAACCTTTGTAGAATACAAACTGGTGTTTGTCCCTAGGAGTCAGAACGAAATTGAAAATGGATTAGCCTGTGTGGCTAGTTCGTATCACAAGCCTCCTAGTGACCAAAAAATCATCATTCAGATGAAGTTCAGGCCTGCAGTACCTGATAATGAAAAATATTGGTAGGTTTTTGAAGGAGATAAGCAGATTGAGGATTTCCTGGTAGGTAGGAATGAGTTTGAATTTTCCGATTCAGACTCCAAGACCGATGATAGCTGCCTAAATGAAGAGCCCTCATAGTCTTCAGACGAGGAATAAACACCCTGTAACATAGAAATAAACACTTTAACAGAACAACTTGGAAATCCAACCGAAGAATATGAGAATGCAGATAAAGAGGAAGTAGAGGTGCTGCAGTCGAAAGATAAGAACATACCCAGGGGACTAGCACCTTTAGAGGACCTTTTTGACTTTGATGATGTAGAAAAAAAGCCCACTATAGAACACTCAGACTCTGATGTCGAAGAATGCAACATAGGCACTAAAGATAAGCCTAAGATGATTAAACTAGCTAAGTCCCTACCTGCAGACATGAAAAGGAAGTATATTGACCTGTTCAAGGAATTCATTGATGTATTTACCTAGAGAAACAAGGACTTAAAGGCCTATGACACAAACATTATACAACACAAAATACCTTTGAAAGAAAATCAGAAACCCTTCAGGTAGATTCTTCATAGGATTAACCCAAAACAATTACCTGTAGTGGAAAAAGAGATTAAAAAGATGTACGAGGCAGGAATAATAGTTCCGTGAGGTTCTCTGATTGGGTCTTGAACTTAGTGGCTGTGAGAAAGAAAATAGGTGAGATCAGACTGTGCATAGATTTCAGGAACCTTAACAGAACCTCACTTAAAGACAACTACCCTTTGCCAAAAATGGAACAAATTCTCCAAAGAGTAGTAGGCTCAAAAAGGATCTCCCTATTAGATGGATTTTTAGGTTACAACCAAGTTTTAGTACTCCCAGAACACCAACTCAAGACTACTTTCACCACTCCATGGGGCACCTTTATGTATGTAAAAATGCCCTTTGGACAGATGAACGCTGGTGAAACCTTCCAATGAGCAATGGAAATAGCCTTTTTAGAGGAAATAGGGCACTTCATTGTCATCTATCTGGATGACATAACAATTTATTCCAAGACTAAATAAGAACACCTAAAACATCTGAGAAGAGTGTTTGAAAAATGTAGAAGGTTCGGTCTGTCATTGAATCCTAAAAAGACGGTATTTGGGCTGCAAGAAGGAAATATTATCATCCACATTATATTCGAGAAGGAAATTAGGATAGACCCACAAAGAGTTGAGGGAATACTACAGATCACACACCCAAGAAACATTAAAGAGTTACAGTCCTTCATTGGGAAAATCAACTTCTTAAGGAGGTTTATTCCAAATTTAGCTGAATACCTCAAGAATATGAATAACATGCTGAGAAAAGGTGTAGGAGTTAAATGTACTGTTGAAGCTAAAAATATCTTTTGAAACATTTAAACTTGCACTCACCCGGGCTCTTGTCCTAATCAGCCTTGATTTCTCAAAAGATTTCCTGATCTTTTCATTTTCCTCCAAGCATACTATTGAGCTCCAATTATGTTCTTTCTTCCACCACATTCCACTTCATTTCCCTTGTCCATTATTAATTACAAGCTCAAATGATCAATAGAATTCATTAAAATTTCTTTAAGAATGAATATCATGACTAACTTGCTATGTTTTTATGATTTTGTCATTGTAGTACTTTTTGAACTAGATCTAGCTACAAAATGCAGACATTATGTAGCTAGTTGCCAATTCTGTAGTTGTCTTCATGTCTACGCAGGTTCCAGGTGTCATCTCAGAGGAAAACACATATGGTTGTATTCCACATCATGCCCTCATCATTTTTTTCTCTCCACGAATTTTGAACAGAATTCTGTAGGTGGTTATGCACGTGGGAACTCAAACTAGGAGATAGACTCCTAATAGGACAAGGACAGTCCAGATGTCCTTAATTATATTACGTGACCACCATCAGAGTTCTAGTTTGATTTTAATTTGGAAAGACAATTATCCCTATGTTATCTCTAAGACAGTTATGTAATTTTGTTATAAATATAGCTCGGGAAACCGAGAGAAAAGGTTATATTTTTTATTTGATTGCTAGATTTCAGAAGTTCGAAAACACTCTGTTTTGAAGTAATTTCTCTTTAATGAAAGAAGCATCACTTCCTTGAAAGCATTGAGTCAATACTGAAGTATATTGTGTGCTACTCTGGTGGTAGAGGGCCCCTGCTACCTGAGCAACCTTGTTTATACGGTTTAGATAAGTATTTTAGTCTCGTTCTAATTTCTAGCTTAGGCAAGTTTCTGAAGTTTATGTTCATTCTTGTTTACATTAATTATCACAGCTAGACTTACTCTTATAAAATCTTCCAAAATATCATCACGATGAATAAGGCATAACTGTGGTATTGTAGGTTTTAGTTGCATTTCCTTTTGAATTTTATGATTTATGCTTGTTTACACAAAGTGTCACAGCCGGCCTTACTCTTACAAACTCTTCCAAAAAATCATTATCAATGAATAAGAAACAGCTGTGGTGTCTTAGATTCTAGTTGTATTTGCTTTTAATCTTATGTTTATGTTCAATTGCATTGAATAATACAACCAGACTTGTTTTACAAACTCTTCCAAAATATCATTCCTATTGAACGAGATGGGCTATAGAATTCCATAGACTAGTTGCATGTTAATTTAGTTATAGCACTCTGGAGGTTGATTGCATTTAGTTCAGCTCTGTCACTACATTTCAAGTTTGATAATGGAATTCTAGTTTAACTTTGTTCACTATACTTCAAGTAGATTAGAGGCACTCTAGTTTAGTTTCAGTTCATTTTGTTTCAAGAAAAGATTAATGGCATTTTAGTTTAGTTGTAGTCATTGTCTTTTAAGATTGATAGATCACGTTGTAGCCTAGTGTGATCCATTGTATTTTAAGTAGTGCTAGTTGTCAAAATTAATATCTCGGCCTTCATTATTTACAACTTACTTTTGTTCTGAATCTCTATTGATACATCATCACATGAACATGGGTCAGTTATATCAGTTTAAGGCTTCGATCACTCTGCAAATCTTTACAAATTCACCTATAGCCTTTTTCCCAAACATTATTCTATAAAATCTCTAAACTTCTGAATAAGGCCTAGTAGTGATAAGTCAAGTTGCAGAATAGGGTAACTTCATCATCATAGGTTAATCTAGAATAGAAACCTTACTGTGTTACAAATAATCATTTTTTTTGTAATATTGTGAGTTGATTGTTTATTTAGGAGAACTTCATTTACACTTAACTTGTCCATTTCTCAAGCTCTTCCAACACATCTTTAATGAATGAATTGGATAAGTTCAAGCTCATGTTGTGATTTATTTCCTTGCAATGAAGTCATTATCAAGCTTTGCATTTTTTGTTTGTCATCCATAGTTTAGGCTGTGTTCTGTTTTAAATAACCAATAGCTTCTTTTCACCAACACTTAGTTCTTTCCTTTTTCAAACATAAAACCATAAAACCAAAAACATCATAAAACACTAAACACAATGTAGTGAGAAACAAATACCTAGGCACATATAGTGCACCACACTTCAGCAGTTTACCAACCCTGGTTGACAATTAATGAACTCAATTTAGGAACACTAGGTTGAGCACAAACATTTTGGCGCCATTGTCGGGGAAGTGTAACTAGGTAGCCTTGTTTCTTAACTCCCAAAAACAATGATATGCGTAGAGAGAGAGACTCAAGGGGTAGATTCATAAGAAGCAGAAGCAGAATTTTGATTCCTAGAACACCACTTGTTTCATCAAGACCTAGAACCAGCACACCTCCAACTCAGACCCACATTCAATCATTTACTGATACTAGAATTCCAGAAGACTTAAGATCAGATATTCCATTAGAAGACCTTCCACTTCATCCACTGAACCTGCCTTGGAAGAAGATTCAAGGACCCCTGCTAGAGACACAAAGTTTTCCACTTCCATAGAAGAATCAACTATGGCAGAAGAAGGGGGAGGAGGAGTCTTTAATGGAGAACACACATTATTTGGAGGGGGTAGAGGTAGAGGTAGAGGAGAAGGAGGTAGAGGTGCAGAAGGAGAAGGAAGTAGAGGAAGAGGTAGAAGAGAAATGGGAAACTCTTTTGGGTTTCCTATAGTAGATGAAGAAACCAATACAACTATGAAAAAAATTTCACCCTCTGTCCTTCCAAACTTATATGGACTTAAAACTAAAGATCCTTAAACCTTCCTATTTGAATTTGAAGTCTTATGTAGAACTTATGACTACTTATAACAAGATGCTCAAAAACTTAAAATATTTCCTTCAACATTCAAAGGAGCAGCATTGAAGTGGTTTATGAGTTTGATCAACAGTTCTATTAGGACATGGGAAGACATGAAACAAGCATTTCTAGAGAGGTATTTGGATTATTGTATGCCAGTCAATCATAAGGAGGAACTGTTCAAGATGATACAAAAAGAATATGAAAATCTGGAAGATTTGTTGGAGAGATTTCATTACAACAAAAGAGCAAAAATGGAGAACTTAGATCAAGACACCTTAAAAGCTCTCTTGTTGAAGACAATTAGGGATGAATGGTTGGATATCCTTAACATGATGGGAAAAGGGTATATATCTCAGCTCACATTACCTGAAATATTTGAGTTATGTATCAACCTTTTAAGAGGGAAATCCAAAACTATAAAAGGTCCAAGAGACCCTGCTCTTGCAAGGGCAAGTAAGTCTTCTTCTGGGACAATAAGTAGGGAAGAGATAGGGCATATGCTTGATGAATTCAAATCTAACATCTTAGGGAGTATTAGTGAACAAATAGACACCCTTAAGTTACAAAACAAGAAAAAAGCTGAATCTGATGCCTTTGAAATCTTTTGTCCCAAATGTAGAAAGAATTGTTCAGAAAAACATGAGACCAAGAGTTTTCCTTCACTTCCTGGTCTTAAAGCTATCTTTCAAGAGGAAACTCCTAAAAATTCCACAGAATCTCTCAATTTTGTCTCTAGAAGGCCTTGGCAAGGACCTCAAACACAAGGATTCCATGATCAAATGTATAACCAACTTCCACCAAATTGGACTTCTTGGCAGCAACCTTGGCCCCAATTTCAAAATCAATCTCAAGCTTGGTCACAAGGAGCACAAAATCCCTATGGAAGATACTCTCAGTACTATCAGTATCCACCATCCTATCGACCATACCCAAATTTTTCTCCTCAAAGTCCTCAACAAAATCCTCAACAGAATCCTCAGAACCCACAACATTAAAATCAACCACTTCCATTACCATTTCCTCAGAAATAAAATCAGTTGCCTGCTCAACCCATAACAAACCCCAACAATAAAAATCCTCATAATACATACATGATAGAAGGCCAATAGTTTCCAACTTATTTAACTACTCCTCTATACCTTAGTGATGTTAAACCTAGGTCTGGAAGAATACTTGAAAAGAGGAAACCTTATGTGATCATACAAGAACAAGACAAATCTGAGGAAGATTCTCTATAGGAAAATAAAATTCTTGAAGAAGACACATATTTTCAGGACCCAAACATTGAAATACCAAAAGAAAAAGAACCAATCATTTCAACTCTTGTATTAGAGCAGCCATCAACATCCACTTCTACACCTCCCTTTCCAGAAATATTACAAATTGATAGAGGTGTAGAAAAACAAATTATGGTGCCTAATTATGATTTCCTAGATGAGCTGAGAAATGTCTGTATTAAGATTCCATTACTACAAGCTATCAAGGAAATTCCAATTTTAGCAAAGACAATAAAGGAGTTGAGCATGAAGAAAACAATAAAAATAATAAGAGAGACAAAGAAAATTCAACTGGCAGGAAAAATAGCATTATGATGGGTAAGATTGCTATTCCAAAGTATCTAGACCCAGGAAATCCAGTTGTTAAAATTCACATCAATGGAATTGAGATCCAAAACACACTCATTGATTTAGGAGCAACAATCAATATCATGAGTAGACAAATCATGGATAAACTGAAACTTCCTAATCTTCTCTTTACACCCACATTATTGCAATTAGCAGACAGATCTGTGATCAAATTTGATGGGGTAATAGAAGATATTCCAGTGTCTCTAGATTCTTGGGAGTACCCTGTGGATTTCATGATCCTAACTCCTAAGAATAATCTAGGAGGGCATCCTATTATATTAGGAAGACCTTGGTTAGCTACAGCTGATGCTTTCATTAGTTTTAGATTCGGTGATATATACATCTCTGATGGTAGTTCAACTAAGAAATTCACTTTGTATCCTCCAGCAAGGACAATTACAGATTTAGATGATACTCAATGGATAGAGGATGAAGAAGACTTACAACCTCTCTTCACAATTTCAGAAATTAGTGAAGATAGTCAAATTCTGAATACTTTAG
Source organism: Pinus albicaulis (assembly GCA_034641835.2). Lineage (NCBI taxonomy): Eukaryota > Viridiplantae > Streptophyta > Pinopsida > Pinales > Pinaceae > Pinus > Pinus albicaulis. The sequence continues at coordinate 1,904,104,077 of CM076575.1, read as the reverse complement.
AAAACTTTGAAACCTCTTCGTAATACAAACATGAACAATTTCAAGAAGAATCCAACATTGATTTTTTGTCATCAAGACAGATGTCTCTTCATTCTATGGATAAATTTGGCAGCTCTACAAGTGAGATATTTCCAGGCAAAACTTTAAACATAAACAAGAACCTAGAAAAATCTCAACAAGAAGAGCTAGTCAAGATCTTACAGAGACATTCTTCTGCATATGCATGGGAGTACACTAATATGAAAGGGATAAGCCCCAAGACTTGCACTCATCACATCTACATAGAGGAAAATTTTAAACCAATCAAACAACCTCAAAGACGAATGAATCCAAATCTTAGGGATATTGTTAAAGAAGAATTGCAGAAATTGTTGAATGTCAACTTTATCTATCCTATTTCAGATAGTCAGTGGGTTTCTCCTTTGGTAATTTTGCCAAAGAAAAATGGTAAATGGAGGGTATGTATTGACTACCGATAATTAAACAAAGCTACTCTTAAAGATCATTTTCCCCTACCTTTCATAGATCAGGTGTTAGATACCTTAGCTGGAAAAAAGTACTTCTCATTTCTAGATGGGTTTAGTGGTTATAATCAAATTCAAGTAGCACTTGAGGATCAAGACAAAACCACATTTAACTGTCCTTGGGGTACCTATGCTTACCGAGTATTTCCATTTGGATTATGCAATGCACCTGCAACATTTCAAAGGGTAGTATTAAGAATCTTTTCGGATCTAATACATGATTGTGTAGAGGTATATATGGATGATTTCATAGTTTATGGAAACACATTTGAAGAAGCCTTAGCAAACTTGGAAAATGTTTTAAAAAGATGTAAAGAAGGAAATATTTCACTTAGTCATGAGAAGTGTTTTATGATTTTTACTGAAGGAATTGTTTTAGGACATCACATTTCAGGGGATGGGATTAGAGTTGATGAGTCAAAATTTGAAGTCATCTCTAACTTATCTATTCCAAGTTGTCAAAAAGATGTTAGGAGTTTTATAGGATTTACAGGATATTATCGAAGATTTATAGAAAACTTCACCAAGATAACATCTCCACTCTTCAAATTACTTACCAAAGACTGTGAATTCAAATGGAATTATGATTGCCAGTTAGCCTTTGAGACCCTGAAAACAAAAATTTCTGAAGCACCTATTTTAAGGGGACCTAACTGGAAGTTACCTTTTCATATTTCAACAGATGCCTCAGATACAGCTCTAGGAGTAGTATTGGGACAAAAATACCTGATTCCTTATGCCATCTACTATACCAGTAAAAATTTGACTCCTTCAGAGTTAAACTATATTGTAACTGAAAAAGAGTTTTTAGCTGTTGTTCATGCCATAAACAAATTCGGACACTATATAACAGGCTATGAAACTTTTGTTCACACAGATCACTCTGCAATTAGATATCTAATGAACAAATCAATTACTAATGGCAGAGTCATAAGATGGTTATTTCTTTTACAAGAATTCAACATTACCATTCTAGATAGGCCTGAAAAACAAAACACAGTAGCTGATTTCCTATCTAGACTCCAAAACATCAAAGATGACACTCCAGTTGAAGATCAATTTCCTGATGAATATCTTTTTTCAATTTCTACTCAGACTCCTTGGTTTGCTGACATTGCTAATTATTTAGTTTCAAGGAAATTTCCTTCAATAATGAATGCAAGAGAGAAAAGAAAAATCATTTATGACAGTGCAAAATATTCATGGGTTGCTAATGAGTTGTACAAGACAGGTCCAGATTTTATCATTAGGAGATGTGTTCGGGAAGATGAGATGCCTAAGATTCTCAAAGCATGTCATGATGAACCTTGTGGCGGACACTTTGCTGATAAGAGGACAGCCTATAAGATCCTTCATTTAGGATATTATTGGCCATCCTTGTTTAAAGATGCTAAAGAGTATGTCAAAAGGTGTGACAGTTGCCAAAGGGTAGGGAAACCTTCTCCTTCAAGTGAGATGCCATTACAACCTCAGGTACATATTGAAACTTTTGAAAAATGGGCTTTGGATTTTGTAGGACCTATTAGTCCTCCATCAAGACAAAAGAGATATATATTAGTTTGCACTGATTATGTTACCAAATGGGTAGAGGCCAAGCCATTACTTTTTGCTACTGAAGCATATGTAGTTAATTTTCTTTTTGAGGATATTTTTACTCGTTTTGGTGTCCCAAGGGAAATTGTTACAGATCAAGGAGCTCAATTCACATCAAGGCTAGTGGAACAATTGATGGAGAGGTACAAAATCAGACACAGAAAATCTACTCCCTATCATCCATAAGCAAATGGCCAAGTGGAATATACTAATAAGGTCATTGAAGGTATCCTAACAAATACTGTTCATTTACATAGAAGAGATTGGGCAGATAGGCTTCCTGAAGCCTTGTGGGCCTATAGAACTACATGGAGAAGCACAACAGGCCATACTCCTTATGAACTTGTTTATGGAAAGCAAGTTTTGTTTCCCATAGAGTTCCAGATTCAAACTTTCAAAATGGCAGTTCAGTTAGGACTTGATCTAACAGAGGCACAAAAGCATAGATTGGAGCATATTAATGAATTGGATGAGATCAAACAAGATGTAGTTCAGAAAACAAGTATAGCCCAGCAGCAAAGGACTAGATGGAATGGTAAGTACATCAAGGAAAAGAAGTTCAAAGAAGGTGACTGGGCTCTCTTGTTTGATTCAAAGTTCAAAGATTTTCAAGGTAAATTCCAAACACATTGGCTTGGGCCATATCAAAATTGTGAAATTTTTTTACAGTGGAGCAATAAAAATCAGGACAATAGATGAAGAAGAGGTCACTTTTCTTGTGAATGGTCATAGATTGAAGCTGTATCATAAGCCACTTTCAAGAAAAGAATTTGTCAAGAAGTTCCAAGAAAACAGTGATGTGAAGTTAATGAAGAAGAATATTTCTTCCTCATCAACTTAATTGAATTTCCTGAAGTCATTTTATTGAAAAATAAAATAAAATTAAATTAAATTAAAGTATAAACATGAAAACTAATCACTGATTAGCATGTTTATACAGAAAAGGTAGAGTGAAAATCAAAATCTTTCTGACACTTTAGCTTTTTAAATTTGTTTTTCTACAAGCAGTTGTTACAAAATCATGAGTGCAGATCCATTTCACTTATGGTCCATTTCATTTCATTCATCCATACTTCATTTCATTCATTCATCCATACTCCATTTCATTCATTCATCCACACTTCATTCATTTCACTCCATGGTCCACCTCATTTCCATTCCATATTTTTAAAGTTTGATGTCTTTCTGCAATTGAATAATACATATCATGAATTGCAGGCCACTTCTCATACTTCACTCCATTTCATAAGTTGTGATCCATTCCACTCCATTATTTACTTCATTCATATTCCATTATACCATATTTCATTATCCATCTTCACTCATTCCATACAACTTTTCACTCATGCTCCAAACCATTCCATTTCATGTTTCAAGTTCTCTACAGGTACATTCTGCAATCAATCAGAAATTCTGCAGCCAGTCAGACATTCTGCAACCAGAGATCCTGAAGGCACTGTTTAGTAATCACTTGATCTACAATAAAATGATCCTGCATATCCATGACAACAAGAAAAATCAAGAAGGTTATGAAGATTCAAAAATTAATGATTTTCAGGAGAGAACAAAGCATATGAAGAACACACAAAAAAAAAAAAAAAAATTAGAGGAAAAGAAAAGGTAAAAGTTCTGATTATAATGACATATCATGAAAAAATTTAGTATAGTTAAGTTATGAATAATTCAAAAAGTTGTTTTAATTGATTTTGTTGATCATGCCTAACAAACCTCCCGTAGAAAATTTGGATAAAACTCCTTCTATTCCACCATTTCAAATCCCATATCCGATCATCATTCAAAAATCTAAACGGTTAAAGTGTTGAAGTGATTGGATTAGTCACGTCACTAGGCCAAAGCATTTAATGAGGATTTTGAATTCGTTACAAAATATCTCCGCGGTCGTTTCTTCTATGATATCTTTCAACCCATATACATCATCCTCACCTCATTATAGTCATTCCGTAACCACTCCATATCACTCTTTCCCGTAGCCAACTTTTAACAATTCCGGTCTGTGAAACAGAGGCATCTCTGTAACAACCATTATCACCGTGAGCAGAGGAGCAAAAATTTGAAGATTGGAAAAGAGGAGTTATGGGTCTTATAGTGAGGACTGAACCGGTTGGCACTAAGTACTTGGAAGGTTATCCCCAAATCAGAGAAATGTTGCAGCAAGAAGGGTGGTTGCAATTCTTTGAAAAATTCAGTGGGTTTCACAAAGAGGTGACCAAAACGTTTGCAAGATCCTTCAATGGAGCTGAGGTCGAGATAGGAGATATTAAATTCACCATTACAGAAGCTTCCATTGCAGAAGCAACCGAATTGCCCAGACAAGGAGAAAGGTGGTTCAAGAATAGAGAATTTCATAACAAAGCATGGAAGCAGATACTCAAGTCACTAGGTATGGATGTTACCATTTTTAAAAAGGGTATCCCTAGCTCTGCACTAAAGAACAAATGGAGAAACATGTTTCTTATCTTGCAAAAATTCATCACTTGTGAAGGAAGATATGGTACTTTCTATGTTTATCATATTCGGTTGATAATGCATTTCCTAGAAGAAGAACTCAATTTGCCCTTTTTCTTGCTTCATAGTTTAAAGAAAATGGCCTCAAGTGTTCAAAAGATAGTTCAATTTCTAGAAACAACCTTATACCACCATGGTTTAGTCAAAATTTTGATTGAACATCATTTGAGCAAAATGGGAGATAATTGGGAAGAGTTCTTAGTGAGAAATCACTTTGAAGAACCCAAGGAACCTGCACATGAAGACAAACCTACAAAAAGAAGAAGAAGATGGAAAACCTCCAAAAATGAAACTGGTAAAACAATACAAGAAAGAAGTGAAGAAATGATTTTTGAGAAATTGGCTCAGATTAAGAAGCAGCTTAAGAAAGAGAGGATAATAAAAAAATTTGCCAGAGAGAAAGGAGAAGGGCCATCTCAACCGAGAAGGACCCACAGACTTAGAGGGATACTAAAGAAAAAAAAAGGTTAAACAAACTAAAGTCATAAACATAGAGGATGAAGAAACACCTACTGAGGAGGATTTTGATGAAGGAGCTCCTGAAATATACCTAGCACAACAAGAAATTTACAACTATGTTGAGACATTAGAGAAAAGAGCTTCAGAAGGAAGAGACAGAACTCCTAGTCCACCAAAATATGTAGTTGATATCCTAAGGAGAGATAAATATGAGCTAGAAATCCTCAACAGACATATCAAGAATGAGAATGAAATTCTGAGAGAGCAAGTTAAACTGAAAACTGATATGAATTCAACTCTGTCTCTACAAATGCAAAAGTTACACAAGGCCAGTGGAAAATTGAAGAAGAGAAATAAAAAGTTAACCAGGGCACTCACAAATTTGAGATTCAAGTTAGTCATAAGGAATCCCAGAAGGCCTTTGAATGCTAGGAAAAGTAGAAGAAGAGGGTTGGATGTCCTTGCAGAGGTCTCAGAGTTCATGGAATAGTTGCATGAGGACATGCAAGAATCTAGCAGTGGGGGTATGTTGAGCTCCAAAGATGTTCTTTCTTCCACCACATTCCACTTCATTTCCCTTGTCCATTATTAATTACAGGCTCAAATGATCAATAGAATTCCTTAAAATTGCTTTAAGAATGAATATCATGACTAACTTGCTATGTTTTTATGATTTTGTCATTGTAGTATTTTTTGAACTAGATCTAGCTACAGAATGCAGACATTATGTAGCTAGTTGCCGATTCTGCAGCTGTCTTCATGTCTATGCAGGTTCCAGGTGTCATCTCAAAGGAAAACACATATGGTCATATTCCACATCATGCCCTCATCATTTGTTGCTCTCCACGAAGTTTGAACGGAATTCTGTAGGTGGTTATGCACGTGGGAACTCAAACTAGGAGATAGACTCCTAATAGGACAAGGACAGTCCAGATGTCCTTAATTATATTACGTGACCACCATCAGAGTTATAGTTCGATTTTAATTTGGAAAGACAATTATCCCTATGTTATCTCCAAGACAGTTATGTAATTTTGTTATAAATATAGCTCGGGAAACCAAGAGAAAAGGTTAGATTTTGTATTTGATTTCTAGATTTCAGAAGTCTGAAAACACTTTGTTTTGAAGTAATTTCTCTTTAATGAAAGAAGCATCACTTCCTTGAAAGCGTTCAGTCAATCTTGAAGTATATTTCATGCTACTCCAGTGGTAGAGGGCCCCTGCTACCTGAGCATCCTTTTTTATACGGTTTAGATAAGTATTTTAGTCTCGTTTTCATTTCTAGCTTAGGCAAGTTTCTGAAGTTTATGTTCATACTTGTTTACATTAATTATCACAGCTAGAATTACTCTTATAAACTCTTCCAAAATATCATCATGATTAATAAGGCATAGTTGTGGTATTGTAGGTTTTAGTTGCATTTCCTTTCGAATTTTATGATTTATGCTTGTTTACACTAAGTGTCACAACCGGCCTTACTCTTACAAACTCTTCCAAAACATCATTAACAATGAATAAGAAACAATTGTGGTGTTTTAGATTCTAGTTTTATTTTCTTTCAATCTTATGTTTATGTTCAATTGCATTGAATAATACAACCAAACTTGTTTTACAAACTCTTCCAAAATATCATTCCTATTGAACGAGATGGGCTGTAGAATTCCATAGACTAGTTGCATGTTAATTTAGTTATAGCACTCTGGAGGTTGATTGCATTTAGTTCAGCTCTGTCACTACATTTCAAGTTTGATAATGGAATTCTAGTTTAACTTTGTTCACTATACTTCAAGTAGATTAGAGGCACTCTAGTTTAGTTTCAGTTCATTTTGTTTCAAGAAAAGATTAATGGCATTTTAGTTTAGTTGTAGTCATTGTCTTTTAAGATTTTAGTTTAGTTTCAGTTCACAGGAGAAATTCACCCTGCTTCTTCTGCACAACACAAATGGATCTTAACAGCCACAGACTACTTCACTAAGTGGATAGAGGCCATACCTTCTAGGAATGCCACAGATTCTGTCATCATTAGGTTCCTAGAAGACCACATCCTCTCTCGGTTTGGTTGTCCAAGAAAAATACTCAATGATAATGCTGCTCCTTTTAGATCCAAGAAAATGGTTGATTTTTGTCATAGGTATCAAATAGCACTTGGTCATTCCACTGCTTATTACCCACAAGGTAATGGGTTAGCTGAATCATCAAACAAGAGCCTGGTGACCATCATCAAAAAGCTGCTGGAAGAGAACAAAAATTCATGGCATAACAAGTTAGTGCATGCCCTGTGGGCTGACAGGCTTACAACAAAGAAATCCATTGGCATGTCACCATATCAGCTTGTTTATGGAATAGAGGCAGTGTTTCCTACTAGCCTTGGGGTACCAGTGATTAAACTTGTCCAAGAGATTCAGACAGAAGAAGACAGCATGGTAAGGAGGATAAACCAAAAAATTCATCTCCAGCAAATAAGGGAAAAGGTCTATAACAAATCTATGAGAGTTCAGGGAAATATAAAGAAGTTGTTTGACAAAAGAACCAAAGCTTTTGACTTCAAAATTGGAGATAAAGTTCTGAAGTGGGACTCAAGGAGAGAGGACAAGGGGAAGCACGACAAGTTTGATAGTTTGTGGCAGGGTCCATACATCATCCAGGCCACTGTGGGTCCAAATGCCTTTTTTCTACAAGAAATAGATGGTACAGAGCTATTTGGGGGTCCTGTCAATGGTAGGATGCTCAAACACTACTACTGTTGATTTCCAATTTCCAGTTTCCATTTCCATTATAAATACCATCGTTGTGTTATGTTTTCAAGACAAAGACAAAAAGCTTCAAAAAAAAAAAATGAGAGGGAAAGAGAGGTTCAGAAATGCTCGAAACATGAACCTCTGATATGCAAAGAGTGGCTCTAACATGATCAAAACCTGAGCCAAAGGAAGTGAATATAGCTGGTGCTAACATTCCAAAAATCTAAACCAGCAACTAAGGAAGAAGAGTCAGCTCTAACAAGCCCAAAACCAGAGCTGAAATGAAGAAGAGAAAGTGACTCTAACAAGCTCAAAAATTGAGTCACAAAGAAAAGAAGGATGCTTCAAAACTTCAGATTTCAAGCCTTCAAGATTTTGTTTTCAGTTTTCTGCAATTTTTTGTCCATGTGCAACTGTCTTTATGCCTGGGATCCATAGCAAACTAGACTATCTAATCCTAGTTTGTCTGTTTTAAATTTCTGTTGTAGAATATAGAGAAGAAATCTGCTGGACAGTTTAACCCCAACAGATATTAGAGTGGTAGAGAAACGTATGAGGCCAACATTCTAATTTGGTCTCATGGAGAAATAAGGGTAGAAATAGAATAGGTTTATTTTCCTGTTTGAAAAAAAAAAATTGGTGATGTAAAGGGTCTGCTAGTCCAAATGCGCCCTGAAGAGAAAATGATAGGACTATAGTCTGGGTAGGTAGATTGTTTGGGAATGTTTCTGCTGATCTATCATGTTTGTGGCAGCCAGAATAAAAGAAGAAATATGGCTCAAGCAGCAGGCATCAGGCCTACACTAAATATCATTTTCTGAATTCTTGAATCCTTCAAGAAGAAGCCATCCCCATGTGGAGCCACTGTTAGCCCCCTATAAATTTATTGACAAGCAAGCAGGGGGATGAATTGTTTCATGAAGCCTTCAAGGAATGCATCTCCCCTGAAAACACATCATCCTTGAAGCCTCCCTGTGCCTGGGCCCTTTGAAAACTCCTCACTATTTTTCTCAATTTTAAAGCCTCTCTGTCTGTGAAGAAGATGCCCAAAAGGCCTCCTTTTCCCTCTTATTTCATTCCCTCTAAGCCTTTGTTTTCATCATTCTTTATCCCCTTCTAAATTCCCCCACTTTCCTCTGAATTATCCCAAAATCCCCTTTAAACCATACACACACCCCTTTTTTGGTTTGAAGCCCCCTATTCCCTTTACCGAAACCTTCCCCAACCTTAAATTGCATTAAAAAGGGGCCGAAAACCCATATTTTAACATATATCAGGCCTAGCCCCCTTCGGCCAGCCCCCAAAATCATTTGCCCACATTATCTGGGCACTAAAACCAAGCGTTAGCCCAAAAGGTGCTTATCACGATTGGATATCGGGAGCGCTATTAACCGTCGATTTCTCAACATCTTATGACCACCGCAAACACCTTCGTTTCACATTCGCCCCTCCGATCACATCACAACCATCGATCTGATCCGCAGATCGACGGTCCATATTTCATCTACCCCGGTGGTCCCCGCGCCAAAGCACTGTGCAGAAACCGACGGTTTCTATCGCACCGCCTTTGCAGGGAGGGCGGTATTTTTCGTTTGGAAGCGATGCCATTCACCAGCCGACACATGACTCCGAGCACTATTGGGAAACTGCTCTCATCGCATGTTAACGTTCAATTGAGGACCCCGCATGATATGCATGTACACCATCTAACCTGAAGCTGTCCATCCAATGGTGATCGCGCCACGAAGATGCTCGAGAATTAATCCAAGGAAAATAGAACCCCAAGCCCACGATCTGTCGCCCTCCGATGCATTCACAACCATTGATATCCTCCTGAGATCGGACGGTCCAGATTAAATGCATACTCTGCCATTGACCGGGTCTCACCACGTCACCCATTTCATATTTTTGTCGCATTTTCGTCCATCCCCTTTATATTTCATTCAAAGGTCAAATGTCCAATGTTTGCATTAAAATTTGTTGCATTCCGCGAACTTTCACTAGACCTTTCTCCATTGTTTCGCTGCATTTTTCACCATCACCCTGCACTGTTCCACCATTTCACCAGGCTTCACTGCCATTATCACTGTCCCCGCTGCATCAACCCTCCCCATGCATGGTTTTCTTAACGTGTTTACGTGTTTTTCAGGGTTACAGGCAGGTGGAAAACCGCCACGGTTCATATGCACTGTTACAGTGACATAGTGCATAGAGAAAGCTAAGTTCAGAGCCTCATATCACAAAGAAGAGCCTGAGAAGGTGCTGGAGCATGATTTTCATTAAAATTACAGAGTTTATCTGCGCAAAACCTTTCCAGCGCCATCAAATCTTAGATATCACTGACAGGGACAATCATGGAGCGACAGAGAGTATCAGTGAAAAAGTAGAGAGTTTAAGGCTTGTAATTGAATATTTTGAGCGTTAACCTAACAATTTAAAGGTAGGGTACTAGATCAACGACCCCATGGATCACTCAGAAGGTCCAATGCACAGAGAACTGTATCATCAGGGTGTTTACATCAGTAGAATGTCTCCTCCTGAGAAAGGACATAGTACTCATACGATTTTCGTTTACGTTGTGTCCATGAGATGTTTCCCCCATGAAAACAGTCCTAATGCTATCAGACGCATTTGTTACACAGTATGGAAGACTTGAAATCATTGAGCTGCCTTTGTTCAGTTCACCAGAATTATGCAGAGGTGCTACAACAAGTACATCAAAGACATACCTGGAGTAAATTGCAGCCTGACGAAGACCACTCTTTCATCCAAAGAGTACTGAAGATAAATTCCCAGAATTTAAAATAGAATGGGGCCTCAACCCTCTTCCTCTTCTAAGTTTTAATACTACATTTAGTTTTCATCTACCCCCTCTGTCTCTCATTCAACTATAAAATTCATGAAGGAACTCATTGTAAAGTTTGTTGATTGGATATCTGAGAATTGCAAGTTGTTTCTTTTGAGACATAGTCTCTGTGTAAATTTGTAAGATAGGTTGAGGAAGATGTTTTCAGGCTGAATATCAAGTTGTTGGAAATGTTGTACATGAATGGTGTTGCTCTTTAATATGACAAGCACATTTCTTTGGATCCTGATTTAAAGCAGCGATGATGTTTTTCTATATTTGTATTTTTTTTACCTTGTAATTCATTTCATTTCATTTCTTCTGGCACGCATCAAAAATCTGGCATAGGATTTACCTTGGTTAGGTACCCTATGTTTCTGTTCTCCCTGCCTTCAATGTTTTTTGTTGAATGTGTTATCTGAGGATTTATTTCAACTAATTTAACCAGTGTAGTGGTCAAACATATGCTGCTAGTTGATGTATGAATTAATGAAACTATTCTCAGATGTTATTGTTAGGCTTTAATTGAATGAATTGGGATACTGGGAGTTTATAACTTTGTATCTGTCTTACTAGGACCCTTTCCAATTAATTTAACCTTTCTAAGTTCCCTCAAGCTGGAGGCTGAAGCAATGAGAGTTCAAAGTCTCTCTCTGATCTCATGTTTTCACCTTTGTGCTCTAAATCTTTTATGTTTCCTTGTCTGAAGAGTTAACCTTTTAGGTTTTGGATCACAGGTTGTCCAATGGCATGTCCTGTCCCTGGATATGATTTCTAAAAGGTCACCTTAGAGGTTTCCTTTCCTTTCACCTTATTTCTACCATTTCAAGCCACATTATCATCTTTAAGATCCAATGCTTTAGATGACTAGCCCAACTGAAAGCCTGCATATTGAATAGCAAGTAAACCCTTTCCTGAATCCATTTCCCAATGGTATTGAATGTTCTCTGAATTATCTCTCCTTTGCCTAAAATCCTCTTTGCTCATCCTTGTATTATACTGAAACCTTCTTTCCTAATTCCCAACAACCAAACAAAAATCAAACAAATAAACCCCATGCCTATAACTAGCCTAATATCTCAAACAAGAGCTTCAAAGACATAAAACCTTTGCCTATATAGAGAGATCCCTCTTTGGACCCAGGAGGGCTAGACCCTGAGGTCTGAAAGTGGTTCTAATGTTGTCTCATCTTTTGGTCTTGCCAATCTGGACAAAACATGGGAACCCCAACAGAAGGAATTCAAAGAGAGCTCATAGCGCCTCATAACCCACAGCAGAATGGGGTCACTAAGCGGAAGAACAGAACGATCTTGGGTGTTGTACGGGCGATGTTGCATGATCAGGGCCTTCCAATACACTTGTGGAATGATGCATGCAATACTGCGGTTTATGTGCAAAACCGTTGTCCTCACAGAGTACTTGGCATGAGTACACCCGAGGAGTCATTTTCTGGTAAGAAGCCTGATATTTCTCAGTTGAAGATTTTTGGCTCACCTGTTTACATTCATGTGACGAAGGATGCCAGGAAGAAGCTGGAGCCAACCGTAGAGGTTGGGATATTTGTGGGGTACATTGATACACCCCAAAACTATCGTGTGTATTTGCCAGATAGTCGAAATACTGTTGTGCGATGGGATATCAAATTTCATGAGGAGAAAGCCATGAAGTGTTCGCTTGTTAGGGAGCCACACTTGCATGCAGATGAGGAGCTATTAGTTCCTAAGGATGAGCCTCAGGATGTGGATCAGCCACAAGAGGAGGTTCATGGAGTGGAAGAAACCGTGCATGCAGTGCCAACCATCAGAGGGTGGAAGCGCAGTACAGAAGCTGAGCGATTGAATCTTGATGCAGAGAAGATTGTAGGAGCACCTACATCACATCGTAGATAGAGACAGTCACCTGACCGATATAATGGATACATGGCTCTGATGAGAAAGTGTATCGTGACAGAGCCATCCTCTTTCGAGGAAGCTGTGGAGGACCCTATATGGGTAGATGCCATGGTGGAAAAGTATGATTCGATTGTCAGAAACAGTGCATGGGAGATTGTCCCAAGGTTGGAAGGGAAATCAGTGGTAGGTTCGAGATGGTTCTACAAAGTGAAGGAAGTAGCTGACGGGAGCATCGAGAAGTACAAGGCTGTTGGAAATATTGAGGGGGGGGGGTGAATCAGTATTTATTTCAATTAGAGCATTAGTTAATCTTCAATTATTATCAGTGTTTGTACAATGATAGCAGAAAACAATAGGAACACAAATGCACACAATTTTTAAGGTGGAAACCCACTCCGGGACAAAAACCACCTAATGCTTTTCTAATAATTCTTTTCAACTCCAATTGAAAATAAAGCTCCAACTTCCTAGAATCTAGAAAAGCATTCTCCTCCAGCTCCCACTAGATGGACGCTCCAATGCCCGAGATTCTTCAGTAGTCACTGAACGGATGCACCAACACCCAATGAGCTACAACTCACCCTAACACCACCCTATAGAAGAATAAAAGAAGAATGGACTCCCGTACCAGGGAAAATGGTCCACTTTACAATGATATAGAATGATGTAGAAGAATAAGATATAATAGACCATAACCCCAAATTTGACACAACCACTGCCTCTTCAACCCTTGGCAGATAGACACTAGTACAATTTGTACAATAATTTATTTACAATGACTAAGCACAATGATACCTTTACAATGATTGTATGCAGTTCTGCCCACTTGAACACTTCATATGATGAACTTCTTGCTGCTGTTATGCATCTTGGTTGCTGGTCCTTTGCAATCCTTGACAACACATGATCTAACTTTTTCTTGCCTTCTAGGAGCTCGATATTCAATCTGATGTATCTCTATTATTTCAGATCCTCAATATCTGATTTTTGGTCTTGTAGTAGTCCTATGAGTCTTATTTCCAATTCCACAGATCTGACCCAATTTGGATTCTTGAAGAGAGAGTTATACCCAATCTCTCACAATGCCCTAATTATGGACTGTTTCAGCAGAGCGCACTTGTACGGCGTGCCACGTGTCACTATTTTTTCATTTGTCTCTGAAATTGATAGAGTGAAAAGTACAGACTGTGCACTATCTTCCAATTTTTATGAAATTCCAATCCGATACTCAGAGAGAGAGAGTTATGACAATTTTACCAAGGTCACTTCTTTGAGATGAATTTCAGGAGCCTGCAAAAACCCTTACTTCCACACATCATATCTCAAAAAATATTGTGCAACTTGATTTGAAACTTTTACTACAGCTTTCACAGGCTTTCGTCTTCACCTCATAAAAATTTCAGCTTCTGAGCCTTCGTAGAAAAAAAATTAGAGTGAAAATGCCACGATGACCTGTTTCAGATGGCTGAATCCCTTGCCTAAGGAGGAAATGAAGATCACAATATATATAAATGCTTAAGTTGAGAGGGGCTTCAAAAATTGAACGTGGGAGGGATTTTAAGAGCATAAAAAATATTAATTATGACTTTTCAATGACCCATGCCCCAACCCCATGGGGTTTTAGCCCACTAACTGGGGTACAAACTTCAAACATGAATATCTCACAAACCGTGAATAATTACATGGCGTGCCATATATCAACGGAAACATCTTGACAAGTAGAAACCATAAAAAGAATTATTGACCTAGAATATGTTAATTTGGTAGGTCAAAATTCTCATTAAATATTGGGTTAGCCCCTGGTGCTGCTTGGGTTGACATCAATGACAATTGCTGTTCAACAAAGGAAAGATTTGTTGCCCGGGGCTTCTCACAGATTGATGGGATCGATTATGAGGAAACCTTTGCACATGTCGCAAGGTATTCTTCCATACGAAGCATCCTTGCTCTCTCAGCACAGATGGGATGGCACATTCATCAGATGGATGTGAAGACTGTGTTCCTCAATGGAGTCATTAATGAGGAGGTGTACATAGAGCAGCCCGAAGGTTTTGAGATCTTTAGTAGCGAGTCGCATGTGTGCAGGCTCAAAAGAGCATTGTATGGGTTGAAACAAGCACCTCATGCTTGGTACACATGGATAGACAGTTATTTCACCGGTCTTGGATTCACCAAGAGTGAGGTGGATCCGAACCTATACCGGATTGTGGTGGAGGGTAAGTTGCTGATCATTGCACTTTATGTAGATGAGTTGATTTTGATGGGTGATGAACAGTTGATACTCTCATGCAAGGCTGATCTTTCAAAAGAGTTTGAGATGAAGGACTTGGGCCTCCTTCATTATTTCATGGGATTGAAAATTTGGAAGCGTAGTGATGGATTGTTTGTGTCTTAAGGCATGTATTCCTGGGAGATACTGGAGAAGTTCAAAATGCATGGCTGCAAGCCTATCGTCACTCCTCTTCCTGGTGGTTGGAGGAAAGAGGATGCTACATCGGTAGAGGTAGTGGATGCCACTCTTTATCGACAGTTGGTGGGGTCGCTTATGTATGTAGTCAATACATGACTTGACATATGCTACGCTGTTAACCAGCTTTCAAAAGATATGGTTAAGCCTACCAAGCTCTTTCGGAAGGCGGGGAAGCATGTATTAAGATATCTTAGAGGCACATCGGGATATGGACTTTGGTACAGATAGGAGGATGAGTTGAGGCTGCATGGCTTCATGGACTGGTATCATCATATCAGAGATTGTGTGCAGCGGAAGATCATGTTACTTTCTTACATTCCTACGGAGGATCAGGATGCTGATATCTTGACGAAGGAGCTTACCGAAACAAATTGACCTGCAAAGGTAGGATCGAGTGTGAGATAATCCCTATCTTGTTGGGAGATTGCAACAAGATGATGAGCTTAGTGAAAAGATTCACCTTCACGAAGTGGCCCCGTAGGCTATTTTTGGCGCAAAGTCAATTTTTAGACTATGTCTATTTTAATACATGTCGATTGTATTCTATGAGTTGCAGGATGTTATTTGTGGATGGTTGGTCAAGTTGGAAAAATAGATGGACTTCTATTTTTAGACATATTGGGCGGAATCTATTTTTAGATTGCTAGTCTAAAAATAGATATGTAGAATATTATTAGCTCTTAATAATATTTGGACTATAAACATTATCTTATTCTCTTGGAGCACTTCAGTTAAGTGCACAGATGTGGCACAGGAGCTGACAGAAGGAATTACGCTATTCCTGAAGGTTAAGTGGAGCTATTGCATGGAGACTTCAGTTAGAACTCATGTGACAGAGTTTGGTGGAGTTATTGAGGTAGTTGGTGGAGTTGTGTTCAGTTTAACTTAGTTAAACATAGTTGAGCTAGTTGTATCTAGTCTAACTTATTGATACACTAGTGAGAGTGGTGTGAATTAATTAATAATTAATTCACTAATTATTAACTTAGTAATCAACTAAAGAATACATCAATTAACTACAGTGCATGGACAATTTCAGTGGAGACCAGTGAAGAGGCAGGTGAAAGAGCAGGTTGACTATCAGTTGTGACTATAGTGTTGCATGATTTGCAACACCCAGTGATTGGAGATGCCAATGAGGATTGCATGAAAAAGGCTGGACCAATTCGAGTTCATTCAGAGCCAATATCCAGCAGGGATTGCGCAGTAGAGGCAGACATGTGGCAAAGATCGGTGCATGGATTTTCTAGATCAGGCCTGATTAGTGTGTAGCGATTGTATTGTACAGAGAGCTTGACATGATCAGCTTTGTATGAGGATTGTTACATGATCTCTATGAAATATATTATATACATATAGTTGGGGTTTTTAGCTTCAGGCTTTTCTGTTAAAACACTGTGTTCATATGTGTGAATTTTTATGGTTTCAATGTGTGCATGCAATTGATTTTATTGCCGCAAGTAATGATCAATAGTAGAAGAGATTCTATATTCTGCATGAAGTCAAATAGTGTGTGATCAGGAGAATATTGGATGTATAATGCATTAGTTATATAATTTCTACATCTGCTTCAATTTCAATACTTTGTATGCTATTACACATATGATATTAGAGACACCATTTGGATACTTGTTGTGTGGTGCGCTAGAAAATATTAATTTAAGTGTGATTCTAGTCTTGTAGATCATTTTATTTCTACATGAGTGATTTACTTCCAGCATTTACTTTAGCAATGATTTCTTTTAATTGGAATTGATTCTGGTTGAGTGTATCGACATAGACAGTGAAACTGTCATTGGAATAAAAGACATCATGGATTGATAATTTATGTGTAGTGTTTAGTCATTCAATAGTGATTAATATAGCCCAACACTTTGGCGCGTTGCCGGGGATGGCAGTGACGATCCAATCAATCAGAGTTGTTTGTTGGAAGTGGAATTTCCTTGTGTTTTTTACAGTGTCTCCAGCGACACAATTGATGGGCAGTAAGATGAGAGGTAAGAACCTACACAACACTCTAACGAACTTGAGCAGGCTCACCAATGTGTTGTTGGGACACTTAGGAGAGTGAATTTTTGAGCATTTTGTTTTTCTTAGAGAATCTCCAGGAAGACAATTTTCGGGTAGTAAGACGAGAGGTAAGAACCTGCGCATCGCTTTAGAAAACTTGAGCGAGGTCACCAATGTCTTGCTAGGACACTTAGGAGTTGAATTTTTTGGGGTTATTTTAGGGTATCTTCAACTATACAATCGTTAGGTGGTAAGGCGAGAGGTAAGAACTTGCACGTCGCTTGAATGAACTCGGTCGGGCTCATTGCTATAGAAACTGAAGAAATTATAGGATGAATTGCTACACATAGGGCCCATGTGTGCTGGTAGGACAACATCAAAATCTACAAACACCCCCCCACTCTACTGAATATAGGAAAGAAGGGTCGTAAGAAGGAAAAGAAGAGTGCATATTTGGGGAGAAAGACATTCTTTAGAGATTTGAACTCAAGGGCAGAAAAGAAACATTCCACATCATACACAGATAATAGGAATACATGACCACAAAAAGAAACTACCATATCAAATCCTGGACCATTGGTGTCTTCCATGTATGGACCTCACCATCCTTCGAACAACATATCCACTCCTGATACCAAGACTCTAGATTCAAAACAGCAATGTGGAATCATTGATCAGGATCTAAGAATTAAAGGACACAGAGAGACTAGTGGGGAGCATCAAGGACCTGAGGAACAAAATTCAGTTGATCATCAATTGGACGCTGGTAGTGTTGTTAGACAGTTGGTCCTCCAGTATCCTGATCCTTTAATTTTTCAATCTCTAGTACACTCTGAGGTTAGTTCATCCCATCAGGAAGAATCAGTCATGGGGGACGAGAATGTCAAGATAGATAGATCTGTTAATTTTTAATTCCCAATAGTAGTAACATGAGATGAGGCTCCTATGAAGAATATTCCTTTATCATCCCTACCATCCTTTCAAGGGATGGCTATTTCCCTGATACATTTCTGTTCAAATTTGATGTGATGTGTAGAGGTTATGACTACACTTCAGATGCCGAGAAGATGAAATTATTCCCTACTACTCTAAAAGGAGAAGCATTAAGATGGTTCATGAGATTGGGTGCTGGCACGATTCGAACCTGGAATGACATGAGGGAGGCCTTCCTCTTTAAGTATCAGTATTACTATCAAGCCAGGAATTTGAAGGATGAGATTTTCAGAATTGCATAGAAGGAGGAGGAAAGCCTAGAAGACTATATGGAGCAATTTCACTGCAATTTACAAAGTTCTAAGTTCAGTAACTTAGACCCAGATATTCTAAAGCCAATATTTTTAAGAGGTATAAGAGACGATTGTCTGGAGCATCTGAACCTATTGGGAAAAGGAGACATATTGCAAGAACTGCTTGATGAAATGATGAAGATTTTCCTGCGTAGCTCAAGAGGATCGGTCAAGGGGAAAGTTTTAGTTAGGGATCCTTTAGTCTGGATACATAAGTCCATGAGTGGAGGAGTAACCAGAGCAGAGATCTAGAACTTATTTGAGGATTTTAAAACCGACCTCATTAGCACTCTCTCTTGCCAGATCACTACGGTACAAGTCAAGAAAGAAAAAGTAGAAGTTGAAGCATCCTTAGCAATATTCTATCCCCGATGCAAAAAGAAACATTTGGAAAGAGAAGGTGGAATGAATAGTGTTAGCCTATGCAACATTTGTGAGTTAGCGCATTCTAGAAATCAATATCCTGAATTTCCTAGACTGAAGGCAGTACTTCAAGAATCAAGCGAGGATGTTCAATCTTCTTATTTCATTGGATCAAAAATACCATGGCAGTCATGACCTATAGGTATGCCTTTAGCGTTTTCCTCTTTTTATCCTTGGAATAATGTTTATAATAGTCAGCAATATCCATGGAAGTATCCTACTCCTTCCACAACACAATTCCCTTCACCATGGAACTAGTGGCCGTGTCCTCCACCAATGCAATATACTCCATCACAACGCAATCCTTGGGGTAAGAATGGGAGAAGTAATGGCCAAGTTATAGTATCCAATCCAATACCAATGCATTTGTAGTAGTTACAACTACCTTCTATTCAAAATCCTACACCTTCTGTCCGACCCCAATTACCTGTGCAACCTAACCCCAATCCAAATAGTAAAGCAACCCAAAGCATGGATGCTACGGTTGCCCTCCAGACTTATCTTATTACTTCTATTGGACTTAAAAATGTTCAACTTTGATCAGGGAAAGTAATCATATCTTAGCATACTCCCATTATTACCGAAGAATGTGAATCACCTAGGAAGGATATGGAAAATTCTAAGGCAGTTGTTACACATGTAACAACTGATACAACACCCATTGTTACATCTACAGTAGCCAACTCGGGGGGATCTGTTGTTTCTACAATAGCCTATCCAAGCAAGGCTGATGCATCTATGATAGCTGACTCAGATGTTAGCATTCAGAATCCTCCATACCCTGAACGATTAACTGAAACTGGGTTGGTCTCACAACCTGAATCTGAATTCCTCAAGGAACTACAAAATTTGTATGTGTGGATTCCGCTGTTACAAGCTCTTAAGGAAGTACCTATCTATGCTAAAACAGTGAGACATATATGCGTTAAAAGACCTAGAAGGAAACCTAAAGACCCTGATACTATCCATGTCATGGGGAAATTGTCTGATCTCATGATTGATCAGCCTTTGTTTACTAAATATAATGACCTATGGAACCCTACAGTGACTATCCATATTGACAATCAGCCTATAACCAATACTTTGATTGATCTAAGGGTAGCTATTGTTGGCTGGAGGGGCCCTGACCCAGATTTGGTGTGAAATTTTTGCTAACAAACCCCTATACTACTGGCCCTTTCGGCAGTGACCTGCTTGCGCAGGTCAAAGTCTCACCCAAAGTAGTATGGGTGGGTGCTGGAACCAGGTTTTCACACCCTAAGAAAGGATGGGTAAATCAAGTAGAGTTGTGCTAGGTCCTGTAATCCCTGATTACCTTGTTCTGTGCAGGGTTAATTAAGTCTCTATTTGCATCCACGTGCACTAGATATATGGTTATATGCTTGTTATAACATCAATGCAACAGTACATAAATAGAACATAACAGATCTAGATCCAAGAAAGCAGTATACATACCTTTCGCATCTTAAGGACAGAAACACACAATACAACAACTATCAGTAGTTCAGATAAAAGTACTCACAGATTTATTTCTCTAAAAATATTTCGCATTCATTCATTCATCAATTCTTCCTTACGATTCCCTTCCCAACCTGCGCACACAATAGCAAGGTCCGCACACAGTTGGACTTGGATCTCCGCGCACACAGCTTGTAGGAGTCCATCCCCCAGAACCCAAATAGATAGCTTAAATCACAAATTGCATCAATAGCTCCTCATTTTCTTATCCTTTACAATACAAAATGCTTCTCTATTTATAATAATCTAGCCTAGTCTTTCCTATGGTCCGCAACCCATGGTTTTCGGACCCCTAGTTTACCCTTTCACACGTTACAATGCTTTCGGGGCTTTGACCCACCCCAAAACCCCTGCGCTAGACTAAATATAATAAAAAATATAAAAAATGGACCAGTTTCGTAGCTTGTTAGGAGACCCCGTTCCCCAACACAATCTTGTGACTCATCTCGAGTCATTTTAGTGGTGCGGTTTATATTTGCGCTCATAAGGTATCAAGAGAAAATTTGAGCAGAGGTAGTACATCCTGACTTTGGGCAGCAGCATTCTGTGCAAGGGCGACCAACTTCTGGGAAGGCGGATCTTCAGCGACTGTGGTAACACTTGCAAGGAGCTGATTAAGGTGCTTGGTTGCGCCATCGATGTCTTGTGTTAACCAGAGGTCTAAGGTAGTCTAGGGCTTTAGACATTTAGCCATGGCGTGCTGTTTATGCTGGAGTTTCTCAATCTCATCCTGGAGGTTGGTGTTGGTTTTAAATCGTGCCAAGCGTTAGGCAGGCACCAAGGTAGGTAGCGTAGCATTGATCTTTTCAATGACTTCTTCTTTTTTTCGTAAGTCCTAATTGATTTCTTGGAGGACTGGATCGCACTAGACCTGAGTCTAGAGCTGCATGGTTGACTCCAGTAGCGTGGCACCTTGAGAAAATTTCCCCTTGATTGTCATTGTTGCATCTATGATTAGAGCGGTATGCTGGGCACAGAATTCTGGGGGTGTGCCAGGCTGTAATCTGGCCTATAAGTCTGAAATCTGTTGTTCCAGCTGAGTCTTGACTGTGTGCATTTCCAGTCGAGAGGCTTTGAGAGTAGCAACCAATTTTTCCACCTTATCTCGAGATGTATCCTCAGCCTTGATTCCCTATGTGACTTATGTGCAGATTTGGTGGATCACAGTCTCAAGCTCCGCCTGTTGTGACACAACCTGGATTACTTCATCATTCTTCTATGCAATGGTGCGCTGGGCTGTCGCAAGCTGTCTGGTTGCGGATTGAGTATGGTCACTAATCTCTCAGGAAACAGTGTGAAGGAGACTTTCTAAAGCGGCGTGGGGAAGCTGAGCGAAGTCCAGCTAAATTCCTGTAACTTTCGGGGGCTGCGTTCCAACTAAGGCACTATTAGGGATACTCCAGAGTCCACGGGCTTCCCTGATTTGTGCCGAGCTGTTGTCAACTGACAAGGGTGGTGCCTGGCCTTCACTAGGTCAGGGGTGATCCTTTTTGATCTGGAGAGTGCAGAGGTCTTCCTGAAGAGAGTCGACCCATTCCTTCCACTAGGCTATGATAAGTGCCCACTTATCCTCCGTAGCCATGGTGACCGCGCTTGCGATCTGCTCTAGGTCCTCATCCGTTAGTGTGACTGTCGTGTCGTAGTGCTCACAACGGGCATGTTGTTTCTTCCTTGGTCCTGATGCCGATGCCCCTGTCCTCTTAGTGTTGGGAGAAGGGGTGGTGGCAGTATATATCTGCGTCAGAGCTGTATCATTTTGCTACGGTGAGTTACCTCTGGGCTCGGCTGTAACTGATGCCGGAGTGTCAAGGAGACCTTTTTTCTAGGTGGGGGGCCATAGTGAGATCAGTAGATCAATTTCTTCATCGAGTACCATATAAGGGAAATCCTTCCATGTCTGACTAGCAAGGCTATGAATCCGGACCTGGTGCATGGTGATTTGAAATGTAGCAATATGCTTGTATTTTTCATATATGGTGGGGGATAATCAGGGTTGGGATTTTATGGCAGTGGCGACACTGTTCTAGAAGAGGACCCAAAAGACCTTGTTATCCTTGATGCGCTGCTTATCCTTAGAGTCCCACAAGTGAGCATACCGAGCGCCTTCGCACATCCCAGCAGGGAGCTTTGGAATGACTGACTCCTCTGGTTTGTCACAGGCGACTAGTGCTATGAGGAATAACAGCTACGAATAGAAGAAAAATGTCCCGTGCTCCTGAGACTCGCGGAAATAGGAAAGAAATTCATTGCACACGTATTGAGCCCATTTAAAAAATACATCCTTCGTGCACTGGCCATCTAGCTGGATGACATAGGCGGGGACAATCGCAACCTGGTACCTTCGCATTAGTTTGCAGGCTAACAGTCAAGTGCCCATCATCGTAGTAGGGTTGTTGATGGTTTGGATCACAAACCCTCGCTGATTTCTTTGTACTGCATAGGCCTCCCAAACAAACAAAGCAGTAGTGGCTTCATACTTTTTTCCAACTTTTGCGAGCGGGTGCGGCCCCTGCATTGGGAGGCCTGTAATCTTATGGATCAACTCAACATCAATAGGGACCTTGTCGCGAATCCATAAGCAGACATTGTGAATGAGGGCGAGTGACTGGCGCGCCAACCGATCTGTGATGTGGTAACGGCCAAAGTGGGGCCTATGGAGCAGATTCAGGAGTCCAGATCCCGCCAAGTCGCATACCCAGCGTTGAGGTACTACCGTGATTCCATCATCCTCATGGATTGTATCAAAGTATAATGTAGAGGCCAATTCCGAGAAAGCGTCATGGTCCGCCAGATCATGATCCTCGAACTTGACCTCATGGAGGAGTTCGCAGGGGTCACCGAGGATGGGGACCTCTCCTGGGGTTAGCAGAGTCTACAGTTAGGTGATCAAGCCATCCAAGTTTTTCGGTATTTGCATAGACAATCTTTGTGGCTGAACAAAGGGTGCTAACTAGTTGATTGGGTTAGCCAACAGAACCCCCTCCTGGTCATCTTGTTCTGAGGGAGGAGGACTGACACGTCTTGGGGAACTTTGGGGCCTTTTTGCTACCTATGGGGTAGTCCCCGAACTCTAAGCTTTCTCCTTGCCTTTCCTTATGGTCCGTGGAGGGGGGACTTCTTCTAACTCAGGCTTATCTTGCAAAACTTCTTCAATCTCAGGTTCAGTTGGGGTGGAGGTTTCAGCAGGGGTAGTAGTCGGCATCCTTGTGCGAAAAATGAATCCTGGCTACTACCTAACGGAGGGGGTTGACCAGTCATGAGAGGGGTGCTGCAATTGTAACAAAGTTCACTGCTCGATTGCTTCCGCTAGACACTTAAAGTAGGCCTCTTGTTTAGATGATACAATACTATTAACTGGACTATCCTGCCCCCTTTTAAGCATTTCCCATCGGATTATAGAGAGAGATATTTGATGCGGGGCGGGATTCCCAAGGAACAATAAAAACCTCCTATAATTTGACCTACCAACGGCTCAAGAGCCACTTCTCTCAATAGTAACTTCTGCTTTTTACCAGAGGGTACAACCCCAACGGTTAGTTGTCGTGTCCTCAGTGATTTAGGCGTCCTCGTCACGCTAAGGTTACTAATTTGTGACAGTTGCCTGTCTTCCCCCAACACAGGCTTGCTTCCTATGTAGCTCTTGGCCCAAGACCAACATATTTTTATCATTTTTTCTACTAAGGCTTTAAGGGGTGCTGACGTTGGAACCAACTTCCTGACTCCTGGATGTGTCGCCATCGTATGCGTGTCTTGATGCATGGGACCGCTACCTACGGAACCTACAGGTGTCATAGGGAACCTGTTGCTCACTCGTGGGTTGAATGGTCCTTCTCCTGGGGTGGGTTCACCGTAGTTGCTCAGGCCTAGCCCTACTCCAATCCTTTCCCTTGGGACCATACAAAGGGATTCCTTTGTGATACGAAGACAACGCAACATAGAGGCTTCTCATAGCCGGGTCTTCCAAGCTTATAGATCCTTACTAAGATCCTCAATATCCTCCTCGTAGCATGGTACAGTGTCCTCGGTTAGGTTGTCCCTATGTAGCGCTATCAACTTATAGATACAATCCCCATCTCCCTCGTTAGGTACAGGTTCTGCATAACATTTTCCATCTACCAGGTTTAGTGGTACAACAACCCGTGTACCCCTATTCTCAAATATCATGCTGCGATTTCTGAGATTGATGATGCCCCCCATGTCTATAGCCCAGTCTAGTCCAAGGAGCGTAGGGTAGGGATCCACACCATCCATAATTTCAATTATTTCAAAATCAGCCAGGACCCTTACCCCTACGATGTCAACCACAACATTTGGTAGTCTACCTAGGGGAATCATTTTTTGTTGATTTTCCGGTCGAAGCTGGATAGTGGGTTTCTCCAGCTTGGGTTCCCCCATGCATTGCCAAGTGTCCTTAGGTAGTATGTTGGTGTCGGATTCGAGGTCTAAGATAACCCGGTCCATTTCATAGTTGCTGATTTGGGTTGTCAGCCGCATTTCCCTGCCAGTGTGTCCCTGAATTTTGTGTAACCTATGTGCATCCTTAATGTTGGTTGACATGGTGGTGCGTGTTGCACAACTCTCTATTAAAGCCTGCAGATGTTGTACCACCCAGGGGTTGCACAGAAACCTCATACATGCTTGTAAAAATGGTTTAACTTCCATAGTTACTTCCTTGGCTCCTGGGTGTGTAGATGGTAGAATTTTACTCTCAAGGAAGTTTTTCTGGGGCCTCCATAAATGTTTCCCTTGCTTTGCCCAGGTCCAGTCCTTCTTGGTTGCTAACTTCCCTATGGTTCATTATGTCAGTTTTGTCTTTCTCCTTAGTTCCCCCAGTCGCCAATCCACTGTGCGTTACCACATTTACCTTGGTATCCTTTCCCCTCAACTCGGTCTGGACCCTTTGTACCTTCTGCACCGATGGGAGCTGATTTTCTTGTATCTTTGATTTTAAGGCTGGGAAATCTTCCAGCGCATAGCCCCACTACCTATAATACCTACAGGACTATCATAAATGGTTTAGGCAATCCTTCACCAAATGCCTCGCGTCCCCACAGTTATAGCAGAGTGACTGGCCTTGACACCGACCTGCGCTTACGCTTTGGCTTCCGTCCCTTCTTCCACGGGGGATTCATCCCTGCCTAAGGGGGTTCTTGGCAAGGTAGGGTATTTTCCCCAATCCATCACTCCATTAGGGAGTCAACAGTCCTGCTCCTCGTGGCCAATTGACTGTCCAAACCCGCACTAGCATCGCTTTGGTTTGGAAATAGTGGTGCCATGACAGGGCCATCGGTTGATATTACGCGATCTGGCTATGCATCTCTCTTAGTGCCAAAGCGTAGATCCCCTTGAGCCCTGTTGTCCAGGACTACATGCTCCTGGTCTTGGGTGGCCTACTGCGTGACCTAGTTCTGTGCCAATCCCTCTTCCTTTCTCCTGTTGTATATTCTGAATTTCCTGGTGCATAGCCTCAAGCTACACCAGGATCTGTCGCACTTCTACCACAGCATCCTTTAGGGGCGTAGCTTCCAATTGCATAGCAGATCCCAAGGCCTCATCTTGTGAGTTAAAGTCTGGCGACCCATAGGTACATGTAGGTGAGGGAGTAGCATGGCGATGAACCATTCCATAAGCTGTTTGTCTTTGTACCGAAATCCTCCTTCTCTGATAGCTTTTTTTAGGCGTTGATCTGCTTCCCATACAGACTCAGTTGCCCCCTGCTTGAAATCCTTTAATTCTGCTATGACCTAAGAGTAGGATTTAGGGTTCCAGAACTGTTGTCCCAAGGCGTCCTTAATGTTCTGGATAGTTGTGTCCTTATTTTTGGATACGTATCCCATATACCAGTCCATAGGTCTTCCTTCAAAGGCTAGGGATAGCTGCACTTTTTCATAGTGTCGCCCACCATGCCTTGCGCAACCCATACCGACTCTGTCACAAACCAAAACCGCTCCATGTTTTCATCGGTCGTACCCTTGAAGGTAGGTAACTTCAAGTGCACCATCATGGTTCCCTAAGGGCCCTTCGTAGGTGCTCTTCTCCAGTATTATTTTGTCAGTACCCGATCCCTTTCTCACATTCCTTCAGTCCCGACAACGGAACCATTTGTTGGATCGAGGGGTTCTAACCTAGGTTCAGTGTGAAAGATTTGCCAACAAACCCCTATACTACTGGCCCTTTCGGCAGTGACCTACTTGCGTAGGTCAAAGTCTCACCCGAAGTAGTATGGGTGGGTGCTGGAACCAGGTTTCGGCACCCTGAGAAAGGATGGGTAAAGAAAGCAACTCTGCGCTAGGTCCTATAATCCCCGATTACCTTGTTTTGTGTAGGGTTAATTAAGTCTTTATTCGCATCCATGTGCATTAGATATATAGTTATATTCTTGTTATAACATCAACACAAAAATACATAAATAGAACATAACATATCTACATCCAAGAACGCAGTATACATACCTTTCGCAGCTTAAGGACAGAAAATGCACAATACAACAATTATTAGTAGTTCACATAAAAGTACTCACAGATTTAGTTCTCTAACAATATTTTTCATTCATTCATTCATCAATTCTTCCTTAAAATTCCATTCCCAACCTGCGCACACAGTAGTGGGGTCCACACACAGCTGAACTTGGATCTCTGTGCACATAGCCAGTAGGATTCCATCCCCCAAAACCCAAACAGATAGCTTAAATCACAAATTCCATCAGTAGCTCCTCATTTTCTTATCCTTTACAATACAAAATGATTCTCTATTTATAATAATCTAGCCTAGTCTTTCCTATGGCCCACAACCCATGGTTTTCGGACCCCTAGTATACACTTTCACCCATTACAATGCTTTTGGGGCTTTGACCCACCCCAAAACCCCTGTGCTAGACTAACTATAATAAAAAATATAAAAAATGGACCAGTTTCGCAGCTTGTTAGGAGACCCCATTCCAACAGCTATTAACGCCATGAATAAAGACCTCTTCATCTCTCTAGGACTTCATGGAATTATACCTACACCCACAGTGCTTGAATTAGCATATAGGTCTCATGTCAAGCCCGAGGGAATGATATAAGATGTGGATATCACTATGGCTTTCTAGACTTAACCGATTGATTTTCTCATTTTACAAAGCAAATCCAACTTGGGGGGTCATCCTTTAATATTGGGAAGACTGTGGTTGGCCACTGCAGACGCATATATCAGATGTAGGTCTGGATCTATGGTGATATCATATGGACAAGGAACTCAAAACTTGAACCTTCATCCCCCAGAAAAACCTCATATGGATTCAAGTAGTCCCTGGTGGGAGGAATTTGCACCTGAATCTTATATTTCCCTACCTTTTCTCACACTTAGAAAAACATAATACTTTAAGGATGAAACAGAGGACGTTATCATTAATGGTTTTATTAGTAATTCACTCAATTTTTCCTCCATTAGAGATTTGGGAGAAGAATATGAGGTAGATTATGCAATTATTAAACATTTGAAAACAACTTCACATACTATCACCAGTCCTGTTGAAATAGAACTTGGGAAATGTTTAAACATCAATCCTAACCCGACTGTTGAAAAAAACATATTACTTATATAGCTATTATGGAAATACGAAAAGGCATTGGCATGGGACTATACTAATATGAAAGGAATCCATCCCATCCTATGCACTCACCGCATTTACCTTAAAGAGGACCACAAACCAGTTAGACAACCGCAGCGCCGAATGAACCCTGAACTTAAAAATATAGTGAAAGAAGAATTGCAGAGACTCCTTAATGGTAATTTCATCTACCCCATTTTCAACAACCAGTGGGTGTCTCTGCTTGTCATAGTTCGCAAAAATAACGGAAAATGGAGAGTCTGTGTTGACTATAGAGAGCTTAACAAGGCCACTCAAAAGGAGAACTATTGGAGCAGGGTCTCCTAAAGCTATGAATTTTGTCCATTTTTGTATATTTTTATATTATTTATTCTAGCGCAGGGGTTTTGGGGTGGTTCAAAGCCCCGAAGGAATTTTAATGGTTCAAGGGTAGACGAACAGTCCACAAACCACGATTTGCATACCATTAGATGCGTAGGCTAAATCGGTATAAATAGATGAACCTTTTTGAGTCTAAGAGAGGAAATAATTGAGATTGATTTTAAGCACAAATTGTTAGATATGTTGTTGGTTTGTTTGGGGAAGGACTCCTACTGGCCGTGTGCATGGAGCTCCTCAGTCCTGTTGTGTGTGGACCCCGCTGGCTGTGTGTGTAGGTGGTATTTTGGGATTGTAAGAAGATTTTAGTATCAATATGTATGCAAAGTACTGTTGATGTCTGATGTTATCAGGATCTATTTTGTTATGATTTATGCGAACTTGGGTTGTATGATTAAGCTACAAAAGTTTTTTTTTTTTTTTCCTGTTATATGACTCTATGATCTATTAATTTTTGTGATTATAGTTGTTGTGCTGATAGATTGGTATTACGCACGTGGATGCAAAGGTAATTATTATATTTGTGCTTTGTTATATAAGCCTGTAACTAGATATGTTAAATGCGAGCTTGATAAGCTAGGAACGCAGATCGACTTGACTTACCTACTCTCTCTTGGGGTGCGAAAACCTGGTTCCAACACCCTCCCATACTACTTCAGGTGAGACTTTGGCCCGCGCAAGCAGGTCACTGTCGAAAGGGCTAGTAGTATAGGGGTTTGTTGGCAAACCGTAACCTCCAAACCTAGGTCAAGACCCCTCAAGCCGACAAATGATTCTGTTGCCAGGACTGGGAGCATTTTGAGAGAGAGATCAGGAAATTCCAAGAACACATTGGAGACCTGAGAAGAAAGAGATTGATGAGTGGTTCAAAAATAAAATTCAAGAATTCATAGTAAGAGAGAATCGCAGTGCAAAGCTAACCACAAAGAATTTGAATAATAAGTAAATTTTCATAGAAATCTATGAAATTTTCTTTGTGACATTTGCAATCAAGCTTCAGGAGTGGCTCACAAGGCTTGTATATTTCCAAAAGTGTTGGAAGGACGAACAGGTCACACAGTGGACCCCAGAGCTGATTTAGTAGTTAGAAAAGATTGATAACACCATCACTCGCATGGTTGACCACTACGTGGATAGTGTGATAGGAGGGTTTGTGAAAAAAATTTTAATTGATCAATTTGTGTCCTACTCTGAGGCGAAACAAAGATTCTTCAAGGGTTTCCAGGGTAAGTTTCTAAAAAATCTGCCATTATTGATTAAGATCTTATTGTGAGAAAAGAGCATTTTGTGTAGTCATATAGAGTGAATGAGCTCCGATCAAAGTGAGGGTACAACACGTATTGGTAAATACTACATAACTAATCAAGAAGGAGGTCGATTTGTCTACAGTCCAGTAAGAAATTATGTTGTGCATAACTCTCCATCTACACCACCATCAAACTCTCATAGGGGTAAGAACTCACCTCCACCACCACCAAAAGATGATATGGCCTCACACATGAAGCTACCCACCTTCAAGGGCATAGGGGATGAAGATATGGATCGATTATGTTTTTTTGCAGGATCGGTATGGACTGCGCAGAACATGGCCAGTGATGCTGTGAAAAGGGCGCAACATCCATTACCTTTGAGGGGAGAGCCTTGGATTGGTATATGGGATACATTGACCAGCATGTGAATGCGAATATCAAAGAGATTAAGAATTCCTTCAAACAATAGTTCAAGAAGCCTAAGTCGTACTCTCATATAGTGGACGATCTCAAAGATTTCAAGCAAGGACCGACTGAGTCTGTATGGGAGGTTGACCAATGGTTAAAGAAGGTAATTAGAGAAGGAGGATTTCTGTATGATGACATAAAACACACAGAATGGTTCATTTCTATGTTTTTTCCCCACCTGCGCATGCCGATGGGTCATAAATCCATTCAGTCGTAGGAGAAGGCCTTGGAAATTGATATGAAGCTGGAAGTTGTGCCAAGGGATGATACCTAGTTAGGAGTAAAAAAAATATAAGGCCAGCTAGAAGCAATGCATAGGGAGATCCATAATATGCGGAAGGAGAGAGGAATAGAGGCTAGCCTTGAAAGATGGTGCATACGATGCAGGGTGAAGGGCCACACCAAAGATAACTTTCATCTATTAGTAGACTACGTGAAGGCCGAGGGACCTAGCTCGTTGCATCCTATGGAATATTTAGGGCCATGTGGGCTGGTGTTGTGGTGCGATGATTGTCGCATTGCTAGGCTGCACGATACCAACCACTTCCCCCACCTTGCCGCATATGTCCTGCAGATCTGTAGCCCATGATGAGTAGAACTGCCGAACTTATGATCTGATGATAGATAGAGGAAATCTATATAGGGTACAATCAGACCCTTCTTCACCAAGATCCCCCTCTAGTTTGGGTGGCTCCCCTGTTAGGGGTAGGGGAGGGGGCCAAGGTGGAAGCACAGGTAGGGGAAGAGGACAACTGATTTTATATAACTGTGGGGAAATAGGGCACTTTTCAAGCGATTGCACGAACCCTGTGAGAAAATCCTGCAGATACTATAGACAGCTGGATTATGTGATTGAATATTGGCCAATCCTGATAGCCAAGATTGAAAAGAAGTAGCAGACAAATATGAAAAATGTACAAAGGGTCAAGGTGGAACCCCGAGATGAAGGACCAAGTATTAATGTTATAACATGTAACGACATGGCCACCGGAGGAGCTGTGGAGAAAGCTGAGGCAGAGCCTCTTATCCGGAAAGTAGCCATTAAACAAGAAGGTCTAGACTTATAGAAGGAAAAATAAACTATTTTCACATTTTGCCAAGACTTTGCTAAGGCTGCAGCATCTACTCCTCAAGCCCCCGCAAACCTCAAAGCAGGTGATGAGGTCAAACCATTCCTGCAGGCATGTATGAAGCTACTACGCAACCAAAGGGCTATAGAAAACCTCCAAGCCTTGATAGAAAACTATGCAGAAAGAAAAACCCTAGCTATGGAAATTAAGGACATACACAAAATATATAAGAATAAGAGATGCACTGGTAGGGAGATGCGGTTAACCGCGTATATTGGTGACTATAAGATGGATCAGGTTATTCTAGACCTAGGCTTATATGCAAACATACTACCTAATCAAACTTGGTAGTGAATGGTAGAACCTAAGTTAGAATGGTCCACTATCCAGCTGCACATGGCTAATTAGCAAAAGATCATACCATTGGGGAGATTATCAAAGATCGTGGTAGATATTGTAGGGGTTAAGGTTCAGACTCACTTCGAGGTCATTCAGATTGTAGAAGATGTGGACCCCTATCTTGCACTCCTAGGATTGGACTGGGCCATAGATATGGGTGGTATTATCAATTTGAAAAAGAGAAGCATGGTGTTTGAAAGTGAAGGAACACGAGTGGTAGTAGCGCTAGATCCCGCAGAAGGAGAAAGGTATACAGAGCTAGTGCGTGAGGAAGAAGAGGTGGATCACATCTATAAGTTAACTTCAAGGGATGAAGACTAGATTGATCCTACGACCGATGGTGTGCTTTGCTGGGAAAGGGATAGCAAATGCTTTTCCGACTTCGATGAAGAAATGGAAAATTGGAAAAATCAGTTGCATGGTGCCTCTGGGCTGCGCTGCCTGCGAATCACAAGGGACTTCTGCTTCATATCCTCTGAGGTAAGAGAAATACCCTAATTTTATGGCTCTGGTAGTATAAAAGAATTTTTGTGGACATTTAAAGCTGAGGTTCCAAGAGAATGGAGGCTATGGGCCCTTAACATAGCTCTGCGTGCAACACCGGAAATATGGTGGGACACACATAAGGGGGCATTCAAGGATTGGGAGGAATGTTGGGATATGATGATCCTATGATTTGAGCCTCCGGTCGACATACGCATCAAGATATTTCTTGGCCCAAGGGATCTGCGTGAACATTTGTTCACCTAGATGGAGAAATGGTGGGATCGCATTACAGAAGAATGGGTTCACTTGTTTATTCATGCCTTGGGACCGATTCCCAACGCATAGTACTTAGATGCGGAGCTACATCAATGCACCCGCCATTGGGAAACCTTAAAGGATCAATTTTTAGGGACATTTTGGTTAACAGGAGGATCAAAGGTGCTTAACAAAGCTCTGTAGGATATCCATACCTTTGTATTTGGTAAATCCAGCCCCTATGCAGCATGGGAAACACAGATGCAGGATATTATCAACTGCCACAATATCACCATAGAAGAGTGTGATGAAGATTTGTGCAATGTATTGATCCCAGAATCAGAGGGGGAACGCGCAATTGAAGGACCTCTGTCACACACTGTGGATGTTACGAAACCTTTGAAGTTGCGAGAAGTTAACATTGGTATGGAAGAGAAACCCAAGTTGGGTAAAATTGGGGATTACTAGGATGATGAGATAGTAGGCAAGATTGTGGAGCTGCTCACGAAGTATCAAGACTTATTTCCGACAAAGTTTTCGGAGCTTAAGGGGATCATGGCGGACTTAGGGGTTATGCACATCACACTGAAACCAGTTTCACGCTCTGTAAAGTAGCGCCCTTATCGGCTGAACCCTAAGTATAAGGAGAAGGTTAGGGAATAACTCGATAAAATTATCGCTATGGGTATCATCGAATTGGTCAAACAGTCGGACTGGGTGAGTCCTATGGTGGTTCAGGAAAAAAATACGAGGGGGGGAATCTACATCTATGTGGATTTGCACAAGTTGAATGATGCATGCATACATGATCCTTTTCCAGCATCGTTCTCCGATGAGATCTTGGATAGAGTAGGAGGCCAGAGGTGTATTCATTCATCGACGGGTTGTCAGGGTACCATCAGATCAGAATCGCACTTAAAGATCACAGCAAAACTACATTTTCCACTGAATGGAGATCCTTTCAGTATATGGTCATGCTGTTTTGGCTTAAAAATGCTCTTTCCATCTTCTCACGAGTAGTATTCGCAGTATTCAAAGAGTTCATTTATAAATTTCTGGAGGTATACTTTGATGATTGGGTATCTTTAGCTTAGTAAAGATGCACATTTTGAACTTGCACATGATGTTGGATGGTTTTTGGACGCACCAGATTTCCCTGAATATGAAGAAATGTATCTTTTGTGTGCCCTTCGTAATATTTCTTGGACATATAGTTTTCCTACAAGGGCTAATGGTGGACCGTGCGAAAGTTGCAGTGATCATCAATCTAGCAGTCCCTATGACTGAGAAGCAGCTGTGTTTGATCCTTAGACATACGGGCTATTATAGAAAGTTCATTCAGGGATATGCGTTGATCACAAACCCTCTGGAAAAACGGCTTAAGAGGGTTGTTTCATTCTTTTAGGATGACAAGTGTCAAAAGAAATTTGAGCTACTTAAGGAAAATATGGTCTCTGAGCCTATCCTTATTTTCCCTGATTGGGTGAAAGTATTTCATGTCCATGTTGATGCTTTCAGAATCGCCCTAGGAGTGGTCCTTATGCAGCTTGGTGAGGGAGACGTGGATCACCCAATTGCATTCGCTAGTCAAAAAATCTCGAGTGTGGAGCGCAAATATGCCACCACGGAGTGGGAGGGATTGGCCATGGTCTATGCAATACAGAAGTATCTGCATTACATGTTAGGGGGTGTTGGAACAGGGTCTCCAATAAAGCTGTGAATCTGGTCCATTTTTTATTATATTTAGTCTAACGTAGTGGTTTTGGGGTGCGTCAAAGCCCTTAATGCATGGTAAGTGGGTCAAGGGTAGACCAAGAGTTTGCAAACCACGGTTTGCAGACCATTGGATGCGTAGGCTAAAGTAGTATAAGTAGTTAAACCTTTTTGAGTTGTAAGGCAGACAATGAACTAGATTGGTGCGAATCATGAATTAGTAGATCTGTTTTGGGTTTTTGGGGAAAGGAATCCTGTTGGCTGTGTGCACGGAGATCCTCAATCCTGCTGTGTGTGGACCCCGCTACTGTGTGTGCAAGTTGGGTTTTGAGTATTGTAAAAGGATCTGAAGGATTAATGAAAGTGGAAGATTGTTGGAATATCTGAATCTATTAATGCAACTCTACGATATCTGTTATGTAATGCATGATTCTATATTGAGTTCCAAAAGTAACTGTGTTATTTTCTTATGTTGCATTGACAATTGATCTTAATCTGTCTGTTATACTCTATGCCAGAATAAATGTGATAGTTTCTTTATTGTCGGTAGGACATGATGAACAGAACTGCCAGATGTATGATCTGATGATCGATTCAGGGAACCTCTATAGGGTACAATCAGATTCGTCCTCGCCAAGATCCATCTTGAGTGTAGGGGGATCCCGAGCCAGGGGCAGGGGAGGTGGAAGAGGTGGAACGTAGGTCAGGGACAAGGGCAACTAATATGTTATAACTGTGGAGAAGTAGGACACTTTTCCAGAGACTTTACAAACCCTACAAGACAGTCCTACCAGTACTGCAGGAAAGTATACCATGTGATTGAATATTGTCCAATCTTGGTAGAAAAAATTTAGGAGATGTAGCTGGCACCTACACATAATGTGCAGAGGGTTAAGGCCGAATTGCGAGACAAAGATCCAATTGTGAATGTCATAACACGCAGTGCGATGGCCACCGGGGGGCCTGGGGAGAAAACTAAAACTGAGCCTCTGACCCAACCAACAATTATTGGATATGAAGGTTTGGATCTAAAAAAAGAGAAAGAAACATTTGTCACAGCTCGCAAAGACTTTGTTGAGGCAGAGGCATCTACTTCACAGCCGCCTAAAGACCTCAAGGCAGATGAGGAGGTCAAACCTTTTTTACAGGCATGTATGAAGCTGCTACGCAACCTAAAGGCTGTGGAAAATCTTCAGGAATTAATAGATAGTTGCGCAATACAACCTATCCTCCCTCTGGAAGTCAAGGATGTACACAAAATCTATAGATATAAGAAACACATTGGTAGGGAGATGAGGTTGACTGTGCAAATCGGTGATTACGAGATAGATCAAGTTATTTTTGACTTAGGGTTAGATGCGAATGTATTACCTAAATAGACTTGGAAATGAATGGGGGAACCTAAGTTGGAATGGTCCACTATGCAGCTGCGTATGGCCAATCAACAGAAGATCATACCCTTGGGAATACTATCGAATATTGTGGTGGATATCGCAGGGGTTCAGGTCTGGGCTGATTTTGAAGTAATTCATATTGTCGAAGATGTCGACCCCTACCCTGCACTCCTAGGCTTGGATTGGGCCATCGATATGGGGGGCATCATTAACCTAAAGAAGAGAAGCATGGTATTCGAAAATAATGGTACAAGGGTAATAGTACCATTATATCCCGCGGAAGGTGAATGATACACAGAACCTGTATGTGACGAAGAGGATGTGGATCACATATATAATTTGACTACACGAGATGAAGATTGGGTCAACCCCATGGCGGAGGGAGTACTCTACTTGGAAAAGGATAGTGAATGTTTCTTCAACTCTTATGGGGAGACAAAGACTTGGAAAAAACAGTTACATGGAGTCTCTGTGTTGCAATGTCTTCGGATCACAAAGAACTTCCATTGCATCTCCTAAGAGGTAAGAGATCTCCCTTACTTTGATGGTTCCGGTAATCTTAGGGACTTTTTGCGAGAATTTGAAGGTGAGGTGCCCAGGGAACGAAGGTTATGGGCCCTTAACCTAGCTATGTGTGCAACCCATGCACGATGGTGGGAGACACATAAGGAAGCGTTCCCGAAGTGGGAGGATTGTCGGGGCGTGATGCTCCTACGATTTCAGACTCAAGCGGAGGTGCGGGCCAAGCTATTTCTTGGCCTAGGGGATCCACGTGAACATGTGGTTGCATGGAGGGAGGCATGGGGTGACCAAACTATAGAAGATTGGGTTCACTTATTCACTCATGCTTTGGGTCCAAACCCTACTTCTTGGTACCTGGATGCGGAGCTACATCAGCACACCCCACTGGGAGACTTTGGAGAATAAATTTATAGGAACATTTAGACTGATAGGGGGTTCTAAGGCACTTGACGAAGCTCTGTAGGACATAGATGTATTCATGTTTGGAAAGACCAACCCTTCTACAGTATTCGGGACGCCGACATGGGAAATTCAGATGTAGGATATTGACAACTGCCACAGCCTTGCAAGAGAGGAAGGTGAAGATGATCTACAGTCTGTCTCTATCCCAGAGTTAGAAGGGGAGTGCATTGTTGAAGGACCTCCACTGAAAGAAGTGGATGTCACTAAGCCTCTCAAGCTACATGAAGTAAACATTGGGATGAAAGAACACCCTAAGTTGGCTAAGCTTGGGGACTACTGGGATGAGAATACAGTAGGAAAAGTAGCCGAATTACTTACAGAATATCAGGACTTGTTCCCTACAAATTTTTTCGAGCTGAAGGGGATCACGGGGAATTTAGGTGTCATCCATATCACTCTTAAACCTGATGCGCAACCCATAAAGCAGCGACCTTATAGGTTGAACCCCAAGTATAAGTATAAGGTCAAGGATGAGATCAATAAAATGCTTGCTGCAGGTATCATCGAACCTATTGAATAGTCAGACTGGGTCAGTCCAATGGTGGTTCAAGAGAAAAAAACTAATGGGAAGATTCAGATCTGCGTGGACCTGCGCAAGTTGAATGATGCATGTGTTCAAGATCCATTCCTGACAACATTCCTAGATGAAATCTTATATAGTGTGGGAGGACCGGAAGCATACTCCTTCACGGATGGATTCTCAGGATACCATCAGATCAAAATTGCACCTGAGGACCACAGCAAGACCACGTTCGCCACTGAGTGGGGATCATTTCAGTACTCTCATGTCATTTGGACTCAAAAATGCCCTTGCCATCTTCTTGCGGGTTGTTGTCGCAGTATTCAAGAATTCACTCACAAGTTCCTCAAGGTGTATTTCGATGATTGGACTGTCTTTGGCTTGGTAAAAGCACACGTATCAAACCTGTGCATGATTTTAGATGCCTACCAAAAACACTAGATTTCCCTAAATATTAGAAAGTGTATCTTATACGTACCCTTTGGAATCTTTCTTGGCCACATAGTTTGTCGGCAAGGACTAATGGTAGATTTTTCCAAAACTGTAGTTATCATAAAATTTCCAGTACCAACCACAGAGAAACAACTGCGGTTGATCCTTGGACACAGGGGCTACTACAAGAAATTCATTCAGGGCTATGCGATGATTACTGCCCCTATGGAAAAATTTCTCAAGAAGGATGTTTCGTTATTTTGGAATGAAAAATGTCAAAAGAGCTTCGAGTTACTTAAAGAAAATATGGTCTCAGCACCTATTCTCGTCTTTCTAAATTGGGAAAAGGTATTTCATGTTCATGTCGATGCATCAGAAATTTATCTCAGGGATGTCCTTATGCAGCCAGGAGAAGGAGATATTGACCATCCGGTTGCCTTTGCAAGTAGGAAGCTCTCTGGTGCGGAACGCAACTACTCCACCAAAGAGCAGGAGGGATTGGCCATGGTCTATGCATTGCACAAATATTAGCATTACTTATTACGAGGACACTTAAAATTTTTATTTCTAACTGATGACATTGTACTGTAGATGTTGCCGCTCCTATTTGAATCATCTTCGTCATCAGAGAGGAAGATACGACTTGATCTTTTGGGGCTTGGAATCCATACAACCTGTGTTTCTGCTCTTTCCACTTAAAACTTATAAACTTCTTTTGATGGTTGGCATAATAAGTACCTAAAGTTTGTAGCCATTGAATTCCTAAGACCACATCTACTCCTCGTAACGGAACGGTGTAGAATGGAGATTCTAAATGAAAGTTTTTTATCTGTAGTTTGACCTTAAGGCATTTCCCTACTTTCTCAATATTCTTACCATCGGCCACCATTACCTTCATATTAGGCATGGGGAAGGTAAATATGTTAAGTCTTTTTTCCATGGTTGAATCTAGAAAATTGTGGGTACTGCCAGTGTCGACGAGAACCATTACATTGTTGTTCTTGATATGTCCTCTTAACCTTAGGGTTTGAGGTTGTGATATGCATGTCATAGCTGATAATGACACTTGCGGAATAGTTTCCCCATCCACTTCTGGAGAGAACTCTAACTTGTCTTCTAATCCTTTTATATATGAATCATTATTGTTAGCGTCATTAGTTGCTTCACAACTGTATAGATTTTTCGCTTTTCCATTAGCACATCTGTGCTTAGGGTCCTAGTTTTCACCGCAACGCTTGCACTTGCCCTCTCTCATTATTTGTTTTTCCACAATAGATTTTTCTTCTTCACGAAGATGGAGTGGGACATATTTTGTGTTATCTTTATTTTCAGATTGAGGAAATCTTTGTCTCGAATATACTTTTTCTGGTTTTGATAATCTTTCAAATTTCTTTTCAGCAGCTTTTGCTTTTTGCCTTGCTACTTCTACTGATGTAACTTCATGAAGTTCGAGCTCTTCTTGTATATGGATTTTAAGTCCTGAGATGTAAGACTGGATTAGACGAGATTCTGACAATCCCGGTACTCGTGTTGCCAAAGTCTCCCATTCTCTAGTGTACTCATCCACATCTCCTTTTTGGCGTAATTTGATAAACGTTGAAAAAAACTTTTCTTCTTTTATGCCTTGAAACCTTTTGAAGAATGCATCCTTAAATTTCCTCCAACTGATAGCAAGCATCATCTTTTTCCACCACATATATCAATTATATGCTTCTCCTTCCATTTTCATGGAAGCATGCTTAATTTTTTCGTCATCACTAGTAATGTCATAAATCTCAAAATATTCTTCTGCTTTATTAAGCCATGCAACGCTATTTTTTTCATTACCATCAA
This sequence comes from Pinus albicaulis, assembly GCA_034641835.2. NCBI lineage: Eukaryota > Viridiplantae > Streptophyta > Pinopsida > Pinales > Pinaceae > Pinus > Pinus albicaulis. The sequence continues at coordinate 1,904,065,020 of CM076575.1, read as the reverse complement.
ACTTGGGTAGCTCGATTTTGGCTTTTCGTTGATATGCTAATGGTGGAACAAGAAGGGGATATTGATTAGCAAATGCATTCCAGAGCTGCTTATTTTGAAAATCTGCATTACTATCTTCTTGATGATGTGGGGAATTGGTTTTTTCCTGATGCTCTTCTGAGTTCCCTGAATCTGCGGAATTGTTTTGTTGATTTTGTTCCATGTTAGGAGATATTGGGGATTGTGTCTGACTTAACTTATCTATCTTATCATTTAGCTTATTGAAGATTTCTTTCATATTCTTCATTGCTTCACTCTACTTTTCTGTGGCCTCGTGATGATTTAGCCACATTTGTCTTTCTATTTGATTTGTCGTATCATGAACCTTTTTTATGTCGTTGGAATGTCCTGCAATTGTACCTTCAAGATCGATTAATCTTTTTCTGAATTCTTCAGAACTATTATTGATCTGTTTCTCAAGATCCACCAATTTCTTCTGGAATTCGGCCATCGACATTCATGAAGACATTGAACGTGTATGAGGTGGGGAATATTTTTCTGCCAGTTTTCCCTCTCTCTTTTTTTTAAATTAATTAATTAATTAAATTAAATTTCTTTTGAAATAATAATAATAATTTCTATTATTATATATATATATATATATATATATATATATATGGGGAAAAATATTGTTAACCTTGAAAAGTCACGTTGTTTTTAAAAGTCACTTTGTTTTGAAAAGGCACATTGTTTTGAAAGGGGAAATGGGTTTTATTACCATGGGCCCAAAACCACGAGCTTGTAAACCACGAGCAATTACTCTTCCTTGTTCCTTTTTACTTTGTCTTCACATGTACGTATATATACTTCTTTATATATATATATATATATCTCTTTTTACTTTTACTTTTTTTTCTTTTGGAACTATTTTCTTTTAAATATTTTTTTTTTTCCTTTTAATTTATTTCCCCCTTTATGTTTACTTCCCTTCTCTCTTTTGATTTTATTAATATATATATATATATATATATTTCTTCCTTCTTCTTTTTTAAAAACAAATGTTGCTACCCACAAGCACTTGGTTTTTAAAAAAAATCTGCAATTTTGGAATTTTCTTGTAATTCCTTAATTCTGGGTGATCACACAGATCCCGAAGAGCGATGGCTCTGATACCAATGGAGTGTAAAAACTCTGGTAAACTTGAATAAGTATATATTATTATTGATAAAAGATGAGATATGAGATATGATTACAATGGGGAATCGCCGAGGCTTTAAATATAGCCTCATGGTGTCCCTTGGTGAAGAGGCATGATCTTTGATCATGCCCTTTCACTTAATAAAACCTAAGATAACTATATCTAACTAATAATTAATAAAATATACATAACAGGTATGCACTTCGTTAGTGAAACAATCCGAACTTTGATCGAGGAGTTCCGGATCCATCATGCGAAGAGCATGCCATATCACCCCCAGGCCAACGATGCGGTTTAAGCTTTTAATAAAATCTTGGATCAAGCACTAACAAAGGTATGCAATTCTGATTGCAGTGATTGGGACGTGTGCATCCCATCAGTCCTCTGGGCCTATCGAACAACCTGCAAGAAGTTAACAGGAAAAACCCCATTCAGGATGGTTTATGGTAAAGAAGTCATTATGACCATGGAGTATATTGGTCCTAGTCTATGTATTGGAGAATTTAAAAACATGGCAGAACTTGACATCATGAAGGAAAGTTTAGTGCAAATTATGGCTTTGGAGGAAGATCGGTTTATTGAGAATTTCCATCAGCAAGTCTAGAAGGCCCACAATAAATCCTGGCATGATCGACACATTCGCCAGAAGACATTCATGGAAGGAAAATTGGTCATCTTATAAGATAGCCATTTTGCAAAACATCCCAAGAAGTTTCGACAGCATTGGCTTGGTCCCCACACAGTTAAGAAGATCACGGATGGCGGAGCAGTTAGGTTGGCTACCCTGCGCGATGATATGCTCCCAAGCTACATTAATGGTAGCCAGCTTAAACCGTATTAGATCAAATGACTCTATGTCCAGGGTATCCATATAGGCACAGGTGGAGGCCCCACCACCCCAGTGACTCGGGAAAAGTCACAAGATTTTTTTGGGGGATTGTTGGAATAGGGTCTCCTACAAAGCTGCGAATCTGGTCCATTTTTTATTATATTTAGTCTAACGAAGGGGTTTTGGGGTGGGTCAAAGCCCCTAATGCATGGTAAGTGGGTGAAGGGTAGACCAAGAGTCCAAAAACCATGGCTTGCAGACCATTGGATGCATAGGCTAAATTAGTATAAGTAGTTGAACCTTTTTTAGTTGTAAGGTAGACAATGAACTAAGATTGGTGTGAATTGTGAATTAGTAGATTTGTTTCGGGTTTTTGGGGAAAGGACTCTTTCTCGCTGTGTTCGTAGAGATCCCCAATCCTGCTGTGTGCAGACCCTGCTGCTGTGTGCACATGTTGGGTTTTGGGTATTGTAAAAGGATCTGAAGGATTAATGAAAGCGGAAGGTTGTTGGAATATCTGAATTTGTTAATGCGAGTCTATGATATCTATTATGTAATGCATGATTCTATATTGAGCTCTGAAATTAACTATGTTATTTTCTTATGTTGCATTTACAATTGATCTAAACCTGTCTATTATACTTTATGCCAGAATAGTTGCGATAGTTTCTTTATTGTCTGTTGTTTACTATGATTATAAGTGGTTTTGTGCATGTGGATGCGAAGGGATCGATAGGTTTGGGTTCTGTAATATGCGATCTGATATTTGTGAAATTGAACACAACTCTACCTGACTTACCTGCCCTCTCCCATGGTGTGGAAACCTAGTTCCAGCACCCTCCCATACTACTTCGGGTGAGACTTTGGCCTGCGCAAGCAGATCACTGCCGAAAGGGCCAGTAGTATAAGGGTTTGGTGGAAAACCTTAACCTCTGAACTTGGGTCAGGACCCCTCGAGCCAACAGGGGGACACTTCAAAATGTTTACAAATCATTTGTCTTTGAAGTACCTGGTGAAAAAACCTATGTTGGGGGGGAAAATCTGTCGATGGCTTCTGTTGTTCTAGGAGTATGACTTTGAAATCATTGTCAAACCAAGGAGGTTGAATGTTGGGCCCGATCACTTGTCCCGAATTGATACTGGCAAGGAACCAACTAACCTGGAGGAAGGATTGCCTGATGCACAACGTTTTTCTATTAAGGTAGTCGATGGGCACTTCACCGAAATTATTCAGTTCCTGACTACAGGCATGGCACCCGCGGGGTATTCGGTGCAACAGAAGAAAGAATTGGTAACCCGCGCTACGGATTTTACCATCATCACAGGTCACCTCTATAATATGGGAGCAGATGAAGTGCTGCGAAGGTGCATTTTGGAACATGACTGGCATGCTATGTTGGTAGAAGCTAATGATGGGGTGGTAGGAGGTCACTACGCAGGGAACGCCTCAACACGGAAGGTATTAAGAGCTAGATTATGGTGGCCTACCCTGCATAGTGACTCTCATGGATATTGTAAGGCCTACAATACATGCCAACGCACTGAAAGGTGGTCCCGCAGGGATGAAATTCCCCTCCAACTGCAAATGGCCCTACACCCATTTGACAAGTGGGCCATCGATTTCACAGGACCTATCAACCCACCCAGAAAGAAGATAGGTGTGCGTTACATTATAACTGCTACTGATTATGTAACTAGGTGGGCCAGGGCATAAGCAGTAAAGGACTACACTATAGATACCACTGCGCACTTCATCTTTGAGGAGATTCTAACCAGATTTGGATGTATGAAAATCCCGATAAGCGATATAGGTATGTACATTGTCAATGAAACCATACAGGTCTTGACGGAAGAATTTCGGATCCATCATGCGAAAAGCACTCTGTATCATCCTCAGGAAAACGTCACAGTTGAAGCTTTTAATAAGGTCTTGGAGCATGCACTAACCAAGTTCTGTAACGTCGATTGCAGCGACTGGGATGTGTGCATTCCGTCTGTTCTATGGGCTTATCGAACCACCTGTAAGAAGTTGACAGGGAAGACACCATTTAGGATGGTTTATGGTAAGGATGCCGTTATGCCCATGGAATATATTGTTCTTAGTCTGTGCATCACAACTTTCACAAATATGGTAGAGTCTGATTTTATGGAGGAGCGATTAGCACATCTTATGGGTTTGGAGGAAGACCTTTTCATCGCCAATTACCATTAGCAAGTACAGAAGGCATGCGATAAGGCCTAGCACGATTGACATATTCATCAAAAAAACTTTGCAAAGGATGAATTAGTCCTACTATATGATAGTCAATTTGCGAAACACTCAGGGAAGTTTTGACAGCACTAGCTTGGGCCCTATATAGTTAAGGAAATCACGAATGGCAGAGATGTACGATTAGCTACCCTGCGCAGTGATATGCTACCCGGCTATATTAATGGCAGTTGGCTCAAACCATATAAGATCAAATGACTAAATGGCTAGAGTAGCTGTATGAAGTGGGATATCCCCACCAATGAAGGTAATTGTAACATGTACCATGATCCACACCGGAGGAAGCCGCAGGATTAGAAGCCCGGGGGAGTGCGCCAGAGACGTGGGAATAAATTTGGAAGGAATAAACCCAGAACACAGCAGGTGCGCTGGGAGCACATGAGGTATGCTCAAAGTGCAGGGGTGCGTTGGGAGTGCAGGGGTATTCTGAGCGCACCAAGGGTGTGAAAGCTAGCCGTTGGAACAGTCAAATCGGGTAAAAATAAAAAATTACTGTTGGAAGGAGCGGGCGGTCGACATTTAATGATGCGATTTCGGGAGATTTTTTACCATTTACTTGATGGTAAGTTCCAAGTGAATTTTACCCTACCGTTGGGCGATCGCCAAAGCTATAAAATGGGAAGGCTAGATCAGACAAGGGTTCTGTATCGCTTGAATACCTTGTACTTTGCATGTTTTTCCTTGTCGAATTTGTGCTCTAAGAATTTCTATTCCTACAACGTCTCTTTCATGTCTGAGCAACCTACTCTCTTTGACAGTAGCAATCCCGAGTTTCTCTTTTGTGCCAGGATGACAACCACGAATCCTGCTGAAACTTTGAAACCAGTGACCTCAGTGGAACAAGGAACTGAGGAAGTATTGGAGATTGAGTCTGAGGCTGAAGAAGTTCTCTCCACGCAAGTCACAAAGAAGGGAAAGGAAAAGGAAGAAGGTTGAGGGAAACCCCTGAAACCTGTGAAATGGGCTAGAGGGAAGCCCCGTACTTCCCCGCGAAACCTAAAATCCCTGAGGGCGACACCCCAGGTGTGTGTTGCTTAGGAGGAGGTCCAGCCTTCCTACCCGATCAACTAGTTACCTCCCTTTTTTTGGCCGCGCAGGACCTTGACGTGCACGTTGAAGAACCTTGACGGCCTGATCACGTATTTGTAGATGACGCTGACCCCAAGAGAGGTCCCTTTCATTGGTGAAATTGTTGGAAAGCTTAACGAGGTCAAATTTGAGATCAAAACTTTGCCAGTTTGGAGGCCTTCCCTGAGCTAGCACCTAAGTTACACCTTGACACAATTCAGGCAGACGATGGGATCAAAATTGTTCCCCAGCATTGGGTGCATGGATTGGCCAGGTTCAGGCTCCTGAACCTACTAAGGATGCCACACTTTGGTCACTACAACATCACAGACCAGCTAGCCCGACAGTTGCTTGCCCTAATTCATGATGGCTGCCTGTGGATCCAGGATAGGATCCCCATCAATGTTGTGCTAGTTCATAGAATTATTGGCCTTCCCATGAATGGAACGAACCCTCTGGAGCACGTGGGAAAAAATTATGAGAGGGAAACTGCTGAGTATGTGTGAAAAACCTACCATGTGGAGTGAAATACTCAGGGTTCTATAATCAAGTCCATCAACAACCAAGGCACATAGTTGGGCACCATGTTGTTGGCATGCAAGATGATGAGAAAATGTCAAGTCACCTCTATCCCAGCATACGTAATTTATTTAGCTGGCCAATGCGGGAAAGGGGTATGCTTTAACAAGGCCCATTACTTGTGTGATGAGTTTTTGGGTAATTTCCACGACTCCCAAGAGCAGGGACGCGCATTTTTTATTCCTAGTTATTGTTCCTCATAGCGTTGGTTGCTTGGGAAACCCCTGCATAGTCAGTCCTCCCTGAGCGTACCCCAACCATGTGCAAAGGGGTTCATTATGTGCACTTATGGGATTCTATGGATCCACAGCGTCTCAAGGAAAACCAAGTGTTCTGGGTCCTCTTTCAGAGTATCTTGGCTGCAGCCATTAATTCCCGACCACGGTTGTCCTCTGCCATGTATGATAGATACAAGGGCATTGCGGCATTCCAGATCACCATGCACAACGTCTAGATCAGAGCACACAAGGATAAAGCCCGGACTTCGCTCCCTTATATGGTGGCATATGAAGAAATTGACAATGTCATTGCGCTCTAGCCTCGTAATTGGAAGATCGGCTTAAAAACTAGTGCGAAGGGTGTCAAAGGAACCAACACATCAAAATTAATCCCCCTTGTCATCCTCAGGGATACCAGAGGTGCGAGAAAGAGCACCGAGAAGGACAAGGGCACCGAAGCACAAAGGGATGCGCAATAGAAATGGACCATTGAGAAGGACGCAGAAGCATTGAAGGCCTCCAGGATGGAAGTTTAGTTGGTCAAGACATGAATGGAGTAGCAAATCGTGGATCTACAGGCTAAGTTGCAACCCAAAATGCCTCTGGAGGTATGGGCCCAGCGCGCTGCATTGGTTACCGCAGCTACGAACATCATTACAGGACAGATCGCACAGGGTGCCCAACTACTAGAAACAACCATGCAGATATGGACCAAGGTCCAGCGTGACCTGACCCTGAGGAAAATAAACCAGGACCTATGGAAGAAGGAAGAAGAGTTCGAATAGATAAAATCCACCCTGTCCACTTTGGTTCCTACTCAGCGCTTGGCACGGCTGCGAACCAGCCAAACCCTCAAAAATGATATGGATGAGCTTCGACATAAGAAGAAGGTCCTCGGTGACCATCTGAAGCCTTGGGTTGACTAAGCCCTCAAGCTCTCATAGGATGTTGATGTTGCTGTTAAGGAGCTAAATCAAAATCTAGAGTGTGTCACAGCCGCGACAGAAGGTCTGATTTCGCAGAAATTGGTCGATATTGCACAAAATTCTGTAGCTTAGAGTGAGGTGTGTTGCCTCCATTGGCTGAATTGATCAGACTATTGCGGGCACAAGTGGAGACCCCACCATCATAGTGACTCGGGAAGAGTCACAAGATTGTGTTGGGGGATTTTTGGAGTAGGGTCTCCTAAAGCTGTGAATTTTGTCCATTTTTGTATCTTTTTGTATTATTTAGTCTAGCGCAGGGGTTTTGGGGTGGGCCAAAGCCCCAAAGGCATTATAATGGGTCAAGGGTAGACCAAGAGTCCACAAAACATGGTTTTTGAACCATTGGATGCATAGGCTAAATAGGTATAATTAGATGAACCTTTTTGAGCCTAAGACAGGAAAGAATTGAGATTGATGTTAAGCATGAATTGTTAGATCTATTGTTGGGTTTTTTGGGGAAGGACTCCTACTGGTTGTGTGTGCAGAGCTCCTCAATATTTTTGTGTGCGGACCCTGCTGGCTGTATGCGCAGGAAGTATTTTGGGATTGTAAGAATATTTTGGTGTCAATATATATGCGGAGTATTGTTGATTTCTGATGTTATCGGGATCTATTTTGTTATGATTTATGAGAAAATGGGTTGTATTTTTAACCTGCAAAAGTATCTATTTGATAGCTGCAAAAATATCATAGTTTCTGTTATATGAATCTATGATATGTTAATTTCTGCGATTATAGTTGTTGTGCTGATAGATTGGTACTATGCACGCGGATGCAAAGGTAGTTATTAGATATGTGCTTTGTTATATAATCCTGTAACTAGATTTATTAAATGCGATCTTGATAAGCTGGGAACGCAGATCTACTTGACTTAGCTACTCTCTCTTGGGGTGCAGAAACATGGTTCCATCACCCTCCAATACTGCTTCAGGTGAGACTTTGGCCTACGCAAGCAGGTCACTACTGAAAGGGCTAGTAGTATATGGGTTTGTTAGAAAACATTAACCTCCAAACCTGGGTCAGGACCCCTCGAGCCAAAAACCACTTTCCTTTACCATTCATTGATGAGGTCCTGGATACTCTTTCTGGAAAAAAATTATTTTCATTTCTAGATGGGTTTGGTGGCTATAATCAAATACAGATTTCCCTCGAAGACCAAGACAAGAGAACATTCACTTACCCATGGGGTACTTTTGCATACAGATTCCTTCCCCTTGGCCTTTGTAATGCACCAACAACCTTTCAGAGGGAAATATTGGGTGTTTTTTCTGATCTTTTGAATGACTTCCCTGAAATATTGATGGATGATTTTAAACCCTACGAGGATGCCCTTGATACACCATTAGCTAACTTGGAAAAAGTGCTTGAACGTTGTGAACATGTTAGTCATTAGTATTTTTCACTTGTTATTGATGACTATTTTCCTTAGCTGAGTTTTCTAGAAACTGATCCCCAAACTGTCTAATTTATCATCCATAAAACACCCCAAATTTTTTTTTGTCCTCCTACCCCTTCTGGTCAACCTATGATGAGAGAAACCTATTTTCCAAGTCCTATCTAGTTTCAGCAAAATAATCTTGTCCATAAGTTGTCATAGCTAAAATTTATCTACTATCATTCACCCTTATTCCTCAAGCCATTCATTAAAAAAATATTGACAAAGTGTATGCAACCCTATCCCTGGTTATCTGTCATTTGAAGATCTAATCATACCAAAGAGAACACTCATAATATGTCAAGATCTCCCCTAAGTTTGATAGTGGTGTTTTAGGGAATCCTTTCCTTGGCAAAAACATCGTAAGCTAAAAATCCTTTGTTCAGTACCAGCCAGCCCTGAATTAGCACCTAATCTGCAAAAAAAAGTCTTGATCCATCCATAGGTCACACCACTAAGAGGTCATTCCATCTCAATCCAGAAGAAGTTCAACAAAGATACAAAACAGAAGAAGATAAGTATGTTCACTGTCTAAAAGAACATGCTTAGGTCAGGCAAAATCTCCATAAGACCCCAAGGAAGCTCTTCAGAGTTCAAAGTCATATGTTTGCTACATCTCTCTAGGGGTGTGATTGTAACAGTGATCAATATGTAAAATAGCAAAAGAACAAAGTCAAAAGGGTCCTTCATGCTGAATTAGCTTGCCCTCAGTAAAACAAGTGAAATACAGCCAATGAAGGGATGCTAATTGGTGAAGTCTAAAAGCCAAAGTTACCTAAAAACAAAGGGCAGCCTCCAAGTCATATGAATACATAAGGATGATGTTATGCTGACCAGCAGTGTTCTTAGCATCTCCTCAAAAGTAATATCCAACTTGCCTCTACAAACACGGTCAAGGGAAGTCAGTCAACTATGTCTAGAAAGAAAATATTCTACATATACAAGTCAGATGGTTTCTGTTCTAGAAATTCATAGGGATAGTTTACACAAAATACCTATCTTAGAACCTATATCATGAAGCAAATTGTTTCCTATTTGACATAATACCAAGTAGAGACACATGGTCTACAGAAAGGTGATAGAGTTTTGAAATAGAAGAAATGACATATTCATAGTAAGAACCTCCTCCTTTAAAAGAGAAGATGGTTAGAAGCACAGTGTAACATCCTTCATTAAAAGTAGATGGTTAAAGGCACAGTGAGAACCTCCTTCATTTAAAAAGCAGAGGGTTAAGGTTTCAAAATTATTTCAGAAATTGTGAGTCACCTCCTTCCAAGAGATGGGCAAAAGATGCATCAGTAGTGTTTTCAAATGATGTGTGAGCAATTTACTTATCGAAAATACAAAGGTGAAAATCAGTGGTGTGTAAATAAGAGTTTATAATACAAAAGCCTATTCCATATCACAAGCTAAAGCTTATCTAAGAGAGATAGCATGATGGTGTTAACAGGCTCTGATCTTGCATTTATAAAAACCTTCCCCAAAGGATAAATCACAGGTTACAATTTTGACTAAACAAGCCTCTTATGAATGGGGGAATTGAAAGACGAAATCTTGGGTTCTAGTCATATATTCAGAGTGGTATAAGGAAGTATTTATATAGGTGAATGTAAAAAATACATTCTCATTTTTATAAATCCATTGAGGTTTATCATAGGCTAAATTCCCCCAAGTGATAAATGAAAGGCAAACCTCAAGGAACCCCCTTTTTAGATCATTCAAAAAGCAGAGGCCTTACTATTAAGATAGATATATTTGCATTATTTAAAGGCCCTTTCCATTTGAAATTAGGGACATAGCCATGTTTTCACATAACCATAGGTGGTCACACTTGCAGGGTTTCTCTTTCAGTACAAACAAAATTTTATACACAGTAAAAAAGAAGACATCAGAATAAGGTGCCTAACAGTATTGACAAACTTCCAAAAAGGCCTCCTTCACAAAAGAACAGCAGTGGACCTAATCTTGGTTTAAAATACCTCCTTACTTCAACAAGAATGGGTACATAGAGTTTCAAAAGCTGCAGTGGTTGATATTTTTATAAACTGCTTCAAAAGGGCACAAAGTCACTTTTCAAATTTTCTTTCAAAAGCAAAGGGGAAGTTTTTCCTTTTAAATCAAAACAAAATAAAATTGGGATTTTTGAGTATAAAGGAGCTTGATCGTGGGTCATTCATCACTTTGCAAGACCCAAGTCAAGGAAAAGAAGCAATTTTTGAGCAATTTGGAGAGTTTTTTCGAGTTTAAGGTTGCGCGGCATGCCTCTCACAACGCACGACATGCCTGTAGCAAGGACTCAGTGTAATTTTTGAAGCAGCGTGACGCGCTTGTTACGCTGTGCGGCGTGCCTATGTCGGGTGCCTAGGCCGACCCTATAGGCCCTTCTGCGCGGCGCATTCTGTGCTAAATGCCCGCCCACTTCAAAAATGCTCCAAACGATTTTCTTTTCCCACTGCACCAACACTCAAAGGGTCCACAAAATCATTTTTAAGGTATTCCTCACTTCTTGGTCAGGTTTGGAGTTCGAGAAGGGTTTTTTTTTCTGTGATTTCATAGATGAACAGTGGTTAAAGGAAACAGCTAAAGGTGCCAATATTGAAAGGATTTTTGTGCTAGGAATAGCTAAATATTCACACAGTATTTACAACATAAAACAGAGTTTGTGTAGAGGGTCTCGTAATCAGCTTGAAGGAGTGTGTTGAAACAGTGTCTTTCATGAGTACCTTCTTTCCAAATAGCCACAAAAGATCATTGATTGCAGAGAAAAACAGTAATCATTTAGGGAGACAAAGTTTGTTTGATAGGGCTTATAACTAAATGAAAAGAGGGTTGTCTTTATTATAATCACCCACAGAAGGGAAATTTTAGTCAAAGGCAAAACACGGTGTTTTTCTTAGGGATATAGTCTTTGTTTTAAAAACAGTCCCTTAAAAAACAGTAATATCAAAGAGACAGTGATTTTAAAGGGACCTCTTTCTCGCTTCAAACAACCATAGAAAACAGTGAATTAAGGGAGAGGAATCCATATTTTCAAGGTCAAAAAGAGTTGGTTTCATTTGAACAATTTTGTTGGCTAACTAAGGACAGACTTAGTTTTTTTCAAAGAGTAAAGGGTGTGTTGATTGAAAAATTAGTTCAGTGATCACTTACACAATTTTGCCTTGGTGAGTCAGCAAAGGATCCTAGAAGAAAAATGCCTCCTAAGAAATATAGCAGGAGTGGTCCTCACAAAAGGTATGAGCCTTTTTCAACTCAAGAAGTGAATTCATCCCCTTCAGTGCTCTTTAACTTTCATGAAGTAGGATACTTGGAATTTTTCCAAAGGGTTCAAGAAGTGAAAAGTCATCTTCCTTTGACACATATATTTGCTTTAAGGCTCCAAGGGAAGCATGTTCATCTAGCAGGTTTAGACTTCAAGCTCTCTCCTAGAGCTATCTCCAGAGCTACCAAAATTCCATATATCGGAGAAAAATGGTTTAAGAAAACCTACCTAGATTCAGATCCATACAAACCCTTCTTGAAACCAGAACATCAGGATGCATGCCCATCTATTTTTCCTTTTTCCTATTTGTTGCCATCTATGCTCCTCTCATGAAAATCATCATGAAATATTTCACATGTGAAGGGAGGTTTTCTTGGGTTTATGCTTATCATATCAGGCTACTCATGCACTTCAAAAAAAATCAATTTCTAAACCTACCCTTTTTCCTCTATAGAAGAAATGACAAGATGGCTTCTACTGTTCAAAAGAAGCCTTCCTCTCAGCAGCAAGCTTGTCTTTTTCATCATTTCCTTATCAATATCGTCATCCTCCATCAACTTGAGAAAAAGGAAGTTTCTTGGGACTTTTTCATTTCACATCCCGATTTCTCCACTGATTCTTCATCTCATGCACCTTCCTCACCATCCACTCATCATGTCTATCCCTCTTCTAGCAAATCCACTCCTAAGAATAAAAAATCTCCTATGATTGAAAGTGAAGAAGAACAAAGTGAAAGGAGTAAAACAAGTGATGAGGAGGGAAAAAATGAAGAATCCAAACATGACAGTGAGCATAAAGAGGAAAATGATGAAGATCTGAAACAAGTTGATAAATAACACATCATTCACAAAGAGGAAACTGTTGGCAGCCCACATAACAGTGAGCATGATGGTTATGAGGCACAAAACAGTGAGGATACAGAGCCTAATAGTCCTGAAGAAAGCAGGGACAAAAGTGAACAATGCAGCCCTCAAGGAGACATACAAGGTGACAGCCAAGGCACTTATGAGGAGGGTCAAGAAAGTCCTCAAAGGGACACTTTTGATGAAAAACAGGAAAGCCCACTAGCCAGCAAGGATGATGACAAGCAAACTTCAAGCAATGAGCATTCTAAATAAGACAACATAGAACAAAAGGGCCAAATCAGCTACCATGAGCATAGCAATGATAAAGATCAACAAGGTAGCTTTTAAAAGGAGGAAAATAGTGACAAAGATGATGGTGGGAGCAGTAAAGTTAAAGACAAAATAGAGCATGTGCTAGCTGCCTCTCCTAGGAAAGGGGCAATGCTTTCTTCTCCAAAGGTAACAAAGCCTCGAACTTCAAGAAATAAAGTGGCTCAAGTTGTAACTCCCAATGTTACTAGAGCACTCCGAAGCAAATGCAAGTTTCCCAAGCAATCCATTGTTGAATTACCAAAGAAGAGGAGAACCAAGAAGGCCACCCAAGGCAAGGGAAAAGAGAAGGAGGAAAGTAGCCATGAGAAAGAAAGGGATTTTGATATAATTCAGATAAATAGTGCATTGGAATTGATTTACGCTATATGTTTCATAACATAGACCTAATATTCTAGGAACCTAGAAAAACATTCTTCTTTTCCAGCTTTTGGAGAGGCAGAGTACTAATTTACAATCATCATATTTTCAGCAAGCTGGCACATAATTTCATATTTGAGTTAACTAACAATCTTTGACTAGTTGTTTTTTATTGATCTCCCTTGGTCAATTTTATTACCATATTCCTGAGTATATTGGATTATGCTTCAACGAAAAAAATATTTATTTTTCTTCCCCAAGGGTATTCTTAAGCACTCCAACTTGATAGTTGACTTGGTCGTCTTTCTCATGAACTTTAGATGTGACAAAGTATACATATGATCTGGTGAATTGGAATTGATCCTCATGACTTTAAAGGACTCCGTAATATTCCAAAATACAAAAACATGAATATTGAACATAAAAATAGAAATTGCAGTAAATATTAATACATCAAAACATGAAAAAATCATAGATCCATTTCATTATGTATAATCGCAGAAAATGTGTACAATTCCTAGAGGAAAAAGTCACTCAAGCTAGGCAAACAAGCCTCCCATGATCCAATACACAAAAATGTTAGATACTGCTAATACAAAAAAAATGATGGAATTCCATAACTGTACAGTCCAAGTGAGAATAACTGCAGCTGGAGAATATAAATACAAAGAGCTGATGATCTAGGCTCTCTAGCACAATTCCAAGACAACCCAAAAATGGTTTCCGGAAATACACTATGTGAACAATGCATCCCTAGGGCTGAATTATGCTGTGAAACTCAATCACTACAGGGAGATGTATGATATGACAAGAAAATAGCTGATACTCCTCCCTTATAGATTTCTGGATGAAGGGTTGCTACCTTCATTAGGAAACTAGCTCACAAACTGGGGTTTTCAACTCTCCACTGCAACTGCCCTACAAAGTAATGCACTTTTTGAAGGATAATGTGCTACGTTAGATGGTTGAAGCTTGGAATGATGACGGATAGTGGAATTAAGGTCAAATGAACCTCTCCTGAGTGGGCACTCGAAGTTCCCCAAGGATGAGGGTGGGTTTTTCGTCCAGAAAACACCCTTGTTCTAAACAGCACAATAGGCTCCGCTAAATAGCTGAAGCGTGAAAAAAGTCATAAAATACCAAGGCATAAAAAATAATTAGAATGCCTTATATGGCTGTCATCCCCTTCCTTATATGCTTTGTGAGCTTCCCTACCCTTGGTCCCACTCATTAAATATGCTACTCCCATGCATACACTCCTCCTCCATAACTGTGTTGTCCTCCATTATCTCCACTCCCTTCTGACAGCATAGTTGATTTGGTCAACCTTCATACCATCCACATGCATTGACCCCATTTACAACAAGGGTTTATTTATTTCAATTGGCTACACTAATCCACCTTCACACTAGAAGTGGTTTTATTCCTACTAAAGAGATTCAAGGGTCTCTATACCTACTTATTCATCTAAGTTATGAACAAAAGAAAAATTTAATATTCCATCTAGCTAAAAGATAATTAGGAATATTACAGTCCTCACCTCCCAAATGTTGTTTTTCCTCAAACAAATATAAAGAAGGATGCTCCAAAATTTTCTCTCCTTCCCAAGTGGGATCCTCATCCGGTAGATTCCTCTATCGAATCAGATATTCTTTAATCACTCTGTTCCTTAGTTTCCTCTCTTGATTGTCCAAGATAGCTTCTAGTTGTAAAACCAGATGACCCTCATCATCAATAGGTGGGAGATCCATGGTGGAAACCACATGTTTTCCAATGGCCTTCTTGAGGCATGAGACATGAAAAATATTATGGATCTTACTCTCAATGGGGAGCTCCAACTCATATGCTACTTCCCCAAAACGATGAATCACCCTATATGGTGCATATAACCAGGGCTTAATATTCTCAGTCGCCTTCTCCTTCAGTGTATACTGTCTGTAAGGTTGAAGACGAAGATAGAGAAAGTCATCCACCTCAAACTTCTTCTCTATTTGACCACGGTATATATACAACTTCTGTTTATTCTGGGCTGTATCAATATTTTCCTTGAGAGCACAGAGTATGTCCTGACTCTCTTGGATCCACTCCTTGGCTCTAGGAGCCTTTCTTTCTCCAAACATCACATCAACAAATGTTAAAGCATCATACCCATATAGAGCCCAAAATGGATACATACTAATCAACATATGAAATGGCGTGTTGTAGAAATACTCTCCCCAGTGGAGCTAGCACAACCATGCTCTTTGCTGCCCCAAAACATAGTTTCGCAAGTAGCCTTCCAGCCAATTTTTTACTATCTCTGTTTGTCCATATATCTGGGGGTGATAACTAGTATTCAATGTCAACTCGGTACCCACCAAACAAAAAAGCTCCCACCAAAAGCCACCCATGAAGTGACTATCTCGATCATTGACTATGGTCTTAGGAAGATGATGAAGTTTGCAAACATGTATAAAGAAGAGATATGCTACCTATGAAGTAGTATATCGTACATAAAGAGAAAATAAATGTGATTACTTTTTTAGTTGATAAACAGCTACAAAGATATAATCCTTACCATGTACTGCGAGTAAATCGGTGATGAAGTCCATGGAAATACTCTCCCATTTTCCTTCCGGAATAGGGAGTGGCTGCAAAAACCCTATAGGATGGTTGTTCTCTCCTTTGTTCTGCCGGAAAACTACGCACTCGATGTGCTGAAGCACATCCTCCTTGAGACCCTTTCATAAGAATCTCTCCTAAATGGCCTGATATGTCTTGTTGAATCCTTGATGGCTGGAAAGTGGTGAATCATGTGCCACATGCAAAATATTCTCCTTGAGCCTAGAATCTCTAGTCAGGAAGATCCGGTCCTGGTAATAGATTATCTCATCCATCACTCTAAACCTTTCATTTGTCACCTGTCCATCTAGGATCTCACATGCAAAGAGGTATTTGGAATACTCCACCAATAGCTAGGCCTTCCAATATGTATCCACACTCATCAATGAAAGCGCTTTTGGTCTCCGTGATAGGGAATCCGCTACCACGTCACTCTTCCCCTTGACACATTCAATGTCAAAGTCATATGCTTGGATTTTACTAACCCATTTTTGCTGCCTCTCTTGCAGCTGCTTCCAATCAAGGAAAAATTGAAGACTATTGTGATCAGTCTTTAGTCGAAATATGTTTCCCACCAAATACTGTCGAAACTTGGGTAATGCATGTATGATAGCCAACATTTCCTTATCATATATAGAGTACAACATCTCATGTAATATTACAAATTGGAAATAGCAGTAATATAGCTCATAAAAATATAAAACATAGAAAATCTAAATATGAAATAGGAGAGATAAATATGCAGCCATCATTTTATTAAGATCTCAGTAGAAATATGCAAAAATATCATGAGGGACAAGCCACTCAAGCAATGGGAACAAGTCTCCAATGATCAAAACAGTCAACACATGAGTTGTTGCAACTGTATAGAATGGCAGAGAGCAGTGAAAACACTATGTATATTAGTGTAGCTGCTACTTAATACATATATAAATGAAATGTGGTTGATAGAAACAAAAGAAATTCCCAGGAGAGAATATGTGGGCTCTGAAACATGATTTCTATCCAACCCGGAAAAGATTGCTCGAAATACCGAGAAATATACAATGTGAAAAATAACCCTGGACTTGAGATGTCACTACAAAATATATATGAATACAATGATGCTATGACAGATCTGAAATGATGATTTCCTCCTCCAATGGTATTTCTAAATATAAGGTTGATCCCTCTATTGAGAAATAGACCCTCCTGATGAGCTCAATGAACCCTCCCAGCAATTCCCTCCAAAATAATGTAGTTCAAAAATGTGACTACAGTATATGGTTGGCTTGATTCCAAACATGTGGAAATATGCCCAGGAGCCCTCCTTGCTGATCCTCCAATGGATAGGTTACCTCTCCACTGAAAAAAATCCCATAAATAGCTCTATGACATCCTCCTTTGTTGCACCCAACAACACAACCCAACTCTAAACAAAAAATGCATTGTAGCTGAAGGAGGTAGCTTGGCCAAAATTTTGGAATGAGGAAATTCAGCTCAAAGAACCTCTCCTTCATTGAGGATGAGGTAGGGATTCTCGATCAGGAACAACCTTGTGCTAAACAGCACAACAACCCTGCTAAACAGCAAGAGGAAGCAAAAGTCTAAACAGACCAATATCAAATAATAATATAAAACATGAATAACAATGGTTTCCATCCCCTCCATATATAGCATGAGAGCCTCCTCACATTGGGTCCCATCCATACTTTCCACCAAGCTCATGCAAGTTGTCCTCCACTAAAACTGCTCTGTCTCATCATAAAGGCCACTCCTCCATGACAACGCTATTGATTTGGTCAAACTTGACTGAATCAACATGATGCAATCCCTATTCACACCCAAAGGTGCTTAATCTAGCTACTTATTCCTCCTCCTTTCACATTAGGAGTGTTATTATTCCTTCTAAGGGGTTTTATGAGTCTCCCCACCCACTTATTCACCTACCTAGTGATAAAACAAAATATAATAGTCCATTTAGATGAAGGCTAATTTTTTGGAATATTACAGTCCTCCTCTCCAAAATCTTGCTTGTCCTCAAGCAACTGTAAAGGTGAAGAAAAATTCCTCCCTTCATCTTCTTGTGGCCTCCCCATCAATATTTCCCATCACAGATCAACATAATCTACAATAAATCTTCCCTCCAAAGGTTCCTCCCAAGTATGCAAAACCAAATGGTGTACATCATGAGAAAGTGGAAGGTGTATGTGGAAACCTTATTTTTTTCCAATGGTATCCTCAAGGTAGGAGTGATGATAAACATAGGGAATCTCATCACCAATGAGAGTCTCCCATACCCATGCTATCATCCAAATGAAATGAGCCATCCTAGGTATCTCATCAAAGAAATCCTCAACCCCCAGTTTATGCAATGTGTTGGGGCTGCATGGAGAGATTATATTTTCCCATCCAAGTTGTTTCTCTCTCCATTTATGGTAAGTATGGGGAAATTTATGATCTTGGGCTGAAATTACATGGCCTCCAAGAATGGCCCAAGTTACCCCACCAAAACAATCAGCCACAAAGTGCCTCCTCCAAGAACTTAAGTTCTTCAAATGGCTCCTCCCACATGAAGAAAAGAGATGTAGTATGGAAATCATGGCTTGCCCATTGTTTCTCTTGAAACATACAACATGTAAAGTAGGGAGAATCATACTCCCAATGGACACCTCCAACTCTTGTCCCACTCTCCAAACAAAACTCCCCATGAACATAAGAACATTAGCAATATATGGAAGCAAAAACCAATGAAACAAGTTTCCATATGACAACCAGAAAGTGGATCATAGTTCCACACATGGAACTAGTGCAGTGCATCCCTTGCCTTCCTCAAAACAAAGAATAACAAGTTCCCTTCCAGGAACTTGTTTGCTACCACAATCATCCCATAAGATGGAATCATGAAGTACAATGTGGTGCCAATGGTGCACACTAAGAATCATGTGGCTTCGCCCACAAACCACCAATAGAATAGCCAACCTCAATGCTACAATTGGCCTCAAGTAAATCATAATATAATATGAAATAAGGGATAATCCTTCTTGGTACAACTTTCTGCTCATATACAGTAAACAAATACAAATCATAATGCAAAATTGTACCTTCTCCACCATGTACTTAGGTCCTTGAGCTGAAATGGCTCAACTGGAAATTCTTCCTCACCCGCAATGAGTAGGGAAGTGGCTGTGACATCCTCTCTATCACCATCCAGGCTATGCATCTCTCCATATGCTGATATATATCCTGTTGGATGCCCTCCCAAGTGAACTCCTCCATCAAAGAATGAAATGCATCTAAGTGGATGGAAAGAAAGTCCACATGTGTTGCATGTAGTAGCTTCTTCTTGAGCTTAGAAACTCTAGTCAAGAAGACTCTAGCATAGTAATAGATGACCTCATCGACCATCATGAATCTATCATCTCCCTCCAAGTCATATAGAATCATGCAAGCACCAATATCCTTAGATTACTCTACCAAGAGTTGATACCTCCAATATGAATCAATCCTCCTAAGAGATAGCGCTGAATATCTGAAATGTGAAGCTCCCCATCTACTGCTGTCTTCTTCTTTGAAATCCCTCATGTAAAATTCATCCTCCAAAGTGTTGACATTCGCATCATGCAGTTGAAAATGCTCAAGTAGAAGTGGTGGCCTTTGGAAGCTGGCCTCCCATGAGAAGATACCAACCAAAAAGAACCTCCCTATCTTGGCCAATGTCAGCATGAGTGGCCTCTATATACTCCAATTTATGGAGAATTCATTCCTCAAAGGAAGTACCCTCTATTTCTTGAAATCCATGGAGCAACTCCCTTGCACCATGAAGGTGCAATCCTTCCATAGGGGCTTCACTACGGGAGTAATACTATACCACGTGGGTTCATATTGGGGGATATATAAGGAGGAAAAAATGACATAATATATTGGGGATATATAGGGGGTAAAGGGTTTTTATATTAGTTGGTATAAAAACTGGAGCTCAAAGTTAATGAAAAAATATAAAAGGGTATAAAAAATGTTAATGAAAAAATGGATACCTCCAATATATAGTAAAAGTAAGGGATTTTTAAATTGGGAAGGTGTATTGGGTTTATATTGGTAGGGGGTTAAATAATGTGATTTTTAGAGGAATTTTCCAATATGTACTCAAATTAAGGGTATTTTTTAATATGCTATGATCGCATGTGATATGTTAGAGGTTCATTGAGTGAATCCCCTGTGTATGCTCCATCACTGCAGCAACTTCTGTTAGCGCAGTATATGTGGTGAGAGTGGGTAATGATGAAAATGGGGGAATGTCTCCCTCCTCTTTGAGTCTACCCAAAACTCTCTGTGTTGGGCTAAAATCCTCCAAGGTCTTCACCCCTATGGAATCTAAGAGTGGTGAACCAAATGGAAAAATTTCTCCCACCAACTCTAGATCTGGTGGCTTCCTAGGTGGAATGCCCCCATGCAGTGAGACATCAAAATCTGAAGTGGACTATATATATGAGTGGAATGATTTGTACCTCTATTCACTGCGCAATACATTGTACTTATTTTTTGTAGAAACCTCCAAAAATAGATAAGGGTGAGTGCTCATCATCCCTTGATGTTGATCCTTCTCTTCCTCCATCTCACAATCCACAAAAACTGATGCATGCTACACCCATATTGTGATTTGGTTCCCACATGTTAGATCATTTGGAACTCCTTGCAAAGACACAAGGGCTCCTCTAATGGAAGCAATGGCTCCCTTCCCATCACCATGTGGTGATGGATTTCCTCCTGATGGTACAACACTGTTAGCTCTTCTCTGCTCATCATCTTCATCAATATGTGTGAATGCCTCATCATCAATGAGAGACCCTTGATCTTGGTCTTCCCTTGAAGGAGGAACCTCCAAGTCTTCATCTATAGAAGAGGGCTCATAAAGAAGTGGGGATCTCACCCTTGAAAAGGCATCGTGCATATTTTTATCCCCTTCAATAGAAATATGGAGTGGAGTTTGCAAAATATATCTCTCCAACTCATGCAAAGGTTTTGAGTTTTTGGGTTCAAAAAAAGATGTTTTAGAATGTTTAACATCAAATATTCTCACTAATTTCTTAGTGAACCCTACATAAGTGTTTATATTTGCATGATAAAATGAATCAGAACTATAAAACCACCAATCATGGGCCATACCTTTGAGGTGCAATGCTACTACTCTAATGGCCTCCTCTTCTAAAACTTGGTGAAGCTAGAAATAGGAATCTAACTCCTTCACCCAAGCTTTGGTTGTGCACTTTGTTGATCCATCAAAGTTAGATAGAAAGATTCTACCTCTCTTGCTTCTATTATGGTTTTTGGATCTTCTATCTTCCTTGAGTTGGAAAAACCCTTGGAAGTCCAAATTCTCTTTGAATCTCCATTATTGAGAATCATACTCCTGAAGATAGTCACTCAAGGTCTCCTCCCTTGGTGCATCCTCTTCCTCCATTATTCTTGCAATGAATTTGGGCCATAAACTACGCTATGGATATGCATGTGTGGCTGAATTTCCACACCCATCTGGTGAATATCTAGGGCTTGCTTCACTTTCAAACCCCCTTGGAATTTTTTTTCACTTCTCCCCTTTAACCTCCTTGATATTTTCTTTGATATTTTTCATAGTTTGGAAAAGAAGCTGGGAGATACTCTCTTCCTTCATTTCTCCAAATAATGGAGTCATGCCTTTTTTTATTCTATACAACTTCTCTTTTCTATGATAAGCTTCTCCTCCTAATGGCATAATGTCTTGAATGCACAGGCTGAGCCACTATTATGCTCCGATACCACTGTAATATTCCAAATTGGAAATAGCAGAAATATAGCTCATAAAATGTAAAACATAGAAAATATGAATATGACATAGGAGAGATCAATATGAAGCCATCATTTTATTAATATATCAGCATAAATATACAAAAATATCATGAGGGACAATCCACTCAAGCAATGGGAACAAGTCTCCAATGATCAGAAAAATCAGCACATGAGTTGATGCAACTATATAGAGTGGCGAGGAGTAGTGAAAATGTTGTCTATATCAGTGTAGCTAATAATTAATACATATATAAATTAAATGTGGCTGATAGAAAAAAATAAATTCCCAAGAGAGAAGATGTGGGCTCTAAAACATGATTTCTAGCCAACCCAGAAAAGATTTCTAGAAATATCGAGAAATACACAATGTGAAAAATAACCCTGGGGTTGAGATGTCACTGCAAACTGTATCTAAATATAATGAGGCTATGACATATATGAAATTATTATTTCCTCCTCCAATGGTATTTCTAAATAGAAGGTTGATCCCTCTACTCAAAAATAGACTCTCCTGATAAGCTCAATGAACCCTCCCAATAATTGCCTCCAAAAATAGCGCAGTTCAGAAATGTGAATGCGTTGTGAGGGATGGTATGTGGTTTTCCTGATGCTAAAGATGTGGAAATATGCCCAGGAGCCCTCCTTGCTAATCCTCCAATGGATAGGCTACCTCTCCACTAAAAAACAAGCCCTGAAATAGTTGTATGAGATCCTCCTTTGCTGCACCCTGCAACACAACCCAACTCTAAAAAGAAACTACGATATAGCTGAAGGAGGTAGCTTGGAAAAAATTATGGAATGAGGAAATGCAGCTCAAAGAACCTCTCCTTTCCTGAGGATGAGGTAGGGATTCCCTATCAGGAACACCCTTGTGCTAAACAACATAGCAACCTTGCTAAACATCAAGGGGAAGTAAAAGTCTAAATAGACCAATATAAAATAAATATAGAAAACATGAATAAAAATGGTTGTCATGCCCTACATATATATCATGAGAACCTCCTCACATTGGGTCCCATCCATACTTTCCACCAAGCTCATTCAAGTTGTCCTCCACTAAAACTGCATTGTCTCATCATAAAGGCCACTCCTCCATGACAACATTGTTGATTTGGTCAAAGTTGACTGAATCAACATGATCCAATCCCTATTCACACCCAAAGGTGCTTAATCCAACTGCTTATTCTTCCTCCTTTCACATTAGGAGTGTTATTATTCCTTCTAAGGGGTTTTTATGATTCTCCCTACCCACTTATTCACCTACCTAGTGATAAAACAAACTATGATACTCCATTTAGATGTGTTGAACCCTTAGTTAAACTGAGAGGGGGGGGTGAATCAGTTTAACACATTCATGGAATTTTAAAAAATTTTCATTAACACTCATTTCATGTTTAACTTAACTTGTGATTAATCTTAGAATGTGAGTAGCAAACATTAATATAATGTAACAGTAGACTTAATATGAGAGCAGCAAGTATTAAGCAGATGATATAAACCAGATCAACACATAAACATCATGCACAAAGACACCAGATATAAGTGGAAACCCATAAAGGGAGAAAACCACATCTTATTATTGTTGTGATGCAAAGGCAAGCTCCAACTCCCTCTCACCACTGATTTTTTGTAGGCACCAACCTACAGGAGGCTCCTACCTCAATTCTGCAAGCTACAACTTGGAAGGAAGCTCCAAATCCCATCAATTTTCTACAGGCACCAACCTACAGGAGGCTCCTACCTCAGTCAGCTAAAACTGACATCTATCAAGCTAAAACTTGATAGGGAAGCTCCAACTTCCTTACTCTTTCAAAAGAGAAACACTTGTTGATTTACCTTGGATATCGGCGATGTTCTATTCCATCTGCTTTGATGTTCATCTATTCTCATATCTGCCCTATATTATCTCCGCATCTTCTCAGATTCTCTATCAGCTTCTCCTTCTTCTCTGCTCATCTCCTCCTTCTTTTCTGCTCAGCTCCTCTTTCTTCTCTGCATCACTGCCTCATTTATGCATTCTCTTCACTCACTCTCTAACCTTCTTGTGCATATCAATGTGATATTATATATAGAGTTCATCACATGAATCTTTACATTCCTCAGGGAATTTGAAGTGAATAGACCTGACTTTTTGCCTTCTGCCTTCTCATTTCTTTTACCCACTCATTCAGACAAATATAACAATATGCATTAATTTCAATATTACAGTGGGAGTTTTGTTTTCCTACTGGAGACTTGCCAATGCATCACAAACAATAAAAATTAATTACAACATTTACATTCACATTTTTAGTTACACACTTCAATTTCACTCAGCTCCTTTTCTAGATTTTGGCTTTACTGGATTTTTCTTTTCTACTGTTGTTGAGTGACTGTTCTATATACTTTGGTTCACCTCTGTGTCTATTCATCTTTTTCCCTATACAATTTTTCTGTCATTGTCTCTCTCTCTCTTTCATTCTTGCAGGTTTTCTTCTTCATTGCAATTGTATATCTGTTGTACATATAACTGTCTTTTAATATAACTGCTGTGCAATTTTTCATTCTACTGCTGAACTAGCAATTTCAATAAACATATCTGGATACTCTAGAACTATGTGGAACCTTTGATAGTTTCTCATTCATCTATGGTTATGAAACCATATTATAAACGTAATATACCAATACATTATACATTTTTCTACCAGTGTTTTGAAATGCTGCATAGTATCCTTGACTTTGGCTTAAACCCCGACGCATAAACATTATATATATATGAACATAGATATACTCTTACATGCTCATGATTTCCTCGTAAAATATATTCCCCACTTCAATTTTTACAAACATTAACACGCGGTTGACTTATATTAAAACCCAGCAGTAATATATATCCATATAACCTTTCGGGCCCTTCAACAATATTTAATCTTCGACTTGGGGGTTAAGATCTCGGCATAACACGACAACGTATATTGAACCAATAATGCAAAGGGAAATCGGGTCCCACACCCTTAATACATACCTCGTAAACCATCACGTCCATCCAACGGTTGTGATGATGTCTCTTCGTTTTCGGTGATCTAACGAGTATAACGAATTATCGCGCAACCAAACAGCACGAGAGTTAATTCTCCGAGTTCACGTGATGGAGTGGGGCCCAACGCTTAAATTCCCTTCTCATCCGATGGCAGAGAACACGTCACCTTGCTCCACACGATCCAACGGATATCGCTTGATGAAGCTGCACAGACGATAACGCACGATGGCGCGCAATGAAAGTGGTTTTGGGGTCCCTCTGTATGCCACGTGTCAGCCGCTCTATGGAATCGCTCCGATCTCTTGAAAACTGCTTGCCCGTCGAAGGTGGTGCGATGAAAACCATCGGTTCGCTCTAAACCACGTCCACTATTCCTCCTTCGATGTTTTGCCCCTCTACTCCAAGTTTTGTCGTCTGAGTTCCGCTTAGCTTCCGCTTAGCTTCCGCTCAAGGCTCCGTCAAGCACAGCTCTATGCCTCTGCCTATCATGAAATTGGCCACACAGGCCAGATTCCCAATACTCAATCATAGTCTCATTCACTTTCGTTTCTCCATGAAAGCATAACTTTGTTTTAATTGTTCTTCCTCCGCGCGATTGTGTTAATGTAACTCAGGTTATATATGATTCGAGCTGGTCCATACTCTCAATGGATATTGGAATGGATAGGCTTCTTCCCTATTTGTGGATGCAAATATACATTAAGGGCATCTAAACTAACACAGGTCATATATATATGTATTCCAGCAAACATGCTCTGTGATCAGGTTTCCATTCAATTGCATTCTTCAGCAAGCGGGTCAACCCTATCGAATCCACCATACAGAATTACATCCTTTACTGATATGCTATCTCGTGCTTTTATGGTTCATTCCAGAATGCATACAACTTGTCCTCTATACATTGATTCAGGAAATTAAACAAATAGGAATATACATAGTGATTAATTCTTCCTGATTATAAGTCACACTGAGTCACTAATTCATCCAATGATACAGAGTTTCACACTAACCTACTATAGTATTTCCATTAATCCATTGGTTCCAATACACACAATTCCACAGTTCTTCATCAACATATACAAATGAAATCAAATACAAAACCCTCCTGGTCTTGGCCAGATATTCGATTGGCCCTTCAATTAATTACCTTGTCTCTCCCTAGCAGCTCTCTCCTTTTCCATTTCCTTTGCCTCTGTTTCCTTTGATGTCTCTGCTGCCTTTCCAGATCTCCAATCAACTAACCCTTCTAAAACTACCTCAGTTTCATGTTCCATGCTCTCTTTTCCTTGTTGCTATTTCAAGTGCTCCTCCTTTGTCATTTCCTTTGCCATCAATGACAACATTTCCAACTTCAAGATGAGCGGGTTTTTGGAATATTCGTCTCAGTTTCATGAGGCAACAAGTTGCTCATAAACTAAACTGTAGAACATTTTGCATCGAGTACGCCAATTCCCTCCCTTGAAGCATCAAATTCTAGCACAAATTTTTGTGTAAAATCAGGTAATATCAACATCGAGAAACTACTCATAACCTTCTTGAGACTATCAAAGGCCCTCTGTGCTATTTCTTTCCAACTAAAGGCTCCCTTCTTGGTCAAATGCGCAGCAGGTGGTGCGCACGCTGGTTGAAGGCACTTTGAAAAACTTCCGATAGTGAGTCACCAGGATACCCTACGAGCCCTTGAAGTTCTGTTACATTCTTTGGCTTAGGCCAATCTTGAATAGCACAGATATTCTCCTCATGCAATCTCACTACATCCACTTGAATGATGTGGCCCAATTAGAGCATCTCATTGAGCCAAAATTCACACTTAGAGAGCTTAGCATAGATTTGTTGCTCCTTGAGAATGCGTAATATTGTCTCAATATGCTGCAGGTGCTCCTCCCATGTGTGGTTGTAAATAAGAATGTCATCAAAGAAAATCAGTGCAAAATTCCTTAATTGACCACGGAAGATGTGGTTCATGCAAGGCTGATAGTCGAGAACAATGGTTAACTAAAAATTATGAGCTAAAATTGGCCATAATGGGAATCTAAATGCATCTTGGGATGTCCCCCCCTCACCCCACTGATCCTAATATTATCCCGACCTCAAATCAATGCGAAATACTTTGAATTCATAGCTTGTCCATCAACTCGTCAATCCACGGAATGGGGCATTGGTTCTTCATCATTTTCTTTTTGAGAGCCCGGTAATCGATGCACATCCTCAATGTGCCATCCTTCTTCTTCACCAAGACCACAGAAGAAGCAAAAGGATTGGTGCTTGGTCAGATATGTCCTAAAGCCAAGATCTTCTAAATGGATTTTTCAATCTCATCCTTGTAGGATTTGGGATGCCTATAGGGTGTGGTGATCACTACCTGGATCCCTTGCTCCAACTCAATATTTTTCTCAAACCCTTGGTCTGGTGGCCTTCCCTATGGTATGTCCCCAAATATTGTGGAATGATGGTCTAGAATAGACTGCACATCCAGGTGTACCAGTGCACCCTTGCCTCCTGCCTCTGACATACGCAATTCCACTACCCACTCTATATCTCCTCTACGCAAATCAGCCTCCATCCTATGTGCTGAGACAATCTAGGGTGGATAGGTGTGCATGCCCCTGATCTTTTTGTGCTTACCACTCTCCTTATTTGTCCATTCCATCTCCAAGGTCTCCCAATCCATGGTGACCTTCCCCGAAGTTATCAACCACTGAACACCCAATATCACATTGGTGTTTGGAATATCAACCACAAAGAAGTGGTCTGTCAACGTGTAAGTCCCCAAAGTAATAGTCAATGTCGGAACATACTTGACAGATTGCATGGTTCTAGCTCATGGAACCAAGACTGAGAATCCCTCAAAATCATCTCTGGGAATTCCTCTCCTCTACACTAACTGAGTATCAATAAAGTTGTGGGTAGCCCCACTATCTATCAATACCGAAACCCGCTACCCCTAAATAGTACCTTGAACCCTCAATGTTAGATACTTGGGAACTCCCCACAAGGCTGAAAGGGCTCCTCCAGTTAGAACAAATGCTCTCTTCCCACCTCTTGGTGGTAGTGGATCTCCTCCTAATGCTACAATGATGGTATCCCCTTTTATGTCTTCATATCCCTCCTCTTCATCATTAGAAAATACCTCAATATAATGTGTCTTCCAAGCAACACATCGAAGCCCTAGTGCCTATGGCTCTTGGAAAGTGAAGAAAAATTTTCTCCTCCTTAGATATCCTCAGATATCATCGCTAAGATATCCCATTTCTTGGTTCTCCTTTGAGGGAGGAACCTTCACATCTTTCCCCTTTTCCTGAGAGGATAAATTTTGTTGAAATGGGGCTCTTTCCCTTGGAAAAGCATGTTGTAAATATCTAGCCCTCTCAATTGCCCCCTGCAGCTTAGTTGGTCTAGTGGATTTTACCAACCCATGCAAAGGCTCTGCTAGTCCATCAATAAACATATATACTCTTCTAGCCACAAATAGATTGGGCACCATAAATGAAAGTTTTAGAAATTTAGAGATATAAGTCTCCAGATATCCTGTTTTATTGAGCTTAGCTAGCTCAACAAAATGTGCTTCTGGATCTTTGTGGTCAAATATTTCCACCAACCTTAGGGTAAATTTTGCATAAGAAGTGAGAATAGCATGCCCTCGTGTAGATAGACCATGAAACCATCACTCATGTGCTTCACCTTCAAGGTGCAACGCTTCTATTTTAATGGCCTCCGTATCTGAAACTCGGTTCAGCTGAAAATAGATGTCCAATTTCTCTACTCAAGCCTTGGCTATGCACTTGGGTGACCCATCAAAAGTGGGCAGAAAGAATCTACCCATAGTATGCTACAGATCATTGTTTTTCATGTACCCTCCACCTCTATTGTGATTGTTGGGTCTTCTATTATCCTTGATCCAACAAAAATCTTAGAAGTTTAGGTGCTCCTTAATCCTCTGGGATTGAGATTCATATTTTAGGAAATCATCACCAAGAGTCTCCTCCTCTTGTGGTCCTCCTACCTAATTTCCTATTGCTAAGAATGTAGGCATGGTGGAGCATTGTGAAACTGGTTGTAATTCTGGTTGCTCACACAAATAATGTGAGGTGCCATAAATCTTTCCATGTTGAAACCTTCTAGGGGATTCCTTTTGTATTTCTACCCTCATATCCTTGATTTATTTGGAAATATATTTCATATTTTGGAGAATAATATTGGGAAACTCTATTTCATCCATTGCTCCAGATGTTATAGATTCAGTGTCCCATAGGCTAAGCCAAGATTATGCTTTGATACCACTGTAATATTCCAAAACATGAAAAAAAAGAATATTGAACATAAAACTGGAAATTTTTGTAAATATTAATACATCAAAGCATGAGAAAATCACAGAGCCATTTAATTATGTATAGTAGAAGAAAATGAGTACAATGCCTTGAGGAAAAAATCACTCAAGATAGGAAACAAGCCTCCGATGATCCAATACACCAAAATGTGAGGTAATGCTAATAATAAAAATGCAGGAATGCCATGAATACGAAGTGAAAGTGAGAATAATTGTAGATGGAGAACATAAATACAAATATTTGATGATATAGTTCTTAGAAAATGTTCAGATCAAATATTTAGGCTCTCTAGCACAATTCCAAGACAACCTAGAAAGGGTTTCTAGAAATACACTATGAAAAATGCAGCCCTAGGGCTGAATTATGCTTTTCAACTCAATAACTATAGGGAGATGACTGATTTTAAAAGAAAATATATGATACTCCTCCCTTCTAGCTTTTCATATGAAGGGCTACTCCCTTCACTAGGAAACTAGCTCACAATCTGGGTTTTTCAACCCTCCACTACAAATTGCCTACAAAATAACGTAGTTTCTGAAGGAGACTACGCTGTGGTAGATGGATGAATCTTGGATTAATGGCTGATGGTGGAATTAAGCTCAAATAAAACTCTCCTTATTTGGCTCTAAATCTCCCTCGAGGATAAGGGTGGGATTTCCACCCGAAAAACACCCTTCTGTTAAACAACACAACAGATTCCGCTAAATAGTTGAAGTGTGCAGTAAGTCATAAAATACTAAGACATAAAAAATAATTAGAATTCATTATATAGCTTCCATCCCCTTCCTTATATGCTTTGTAGGCTTCCTCACCCTTGGTCCCACTCATTAAATATGATACTCCCATGCACACACTCCTCCTCCATAACTGAGATGTCCTCCACTATCTCCACTCCCTCCATGACATGATGTTGATTTGGTCAACCTTGACCCCATCCACATGCATTAACCCCATTCACACCAAGGTTTTCTTTATTTCAACTGGCTACACTGATCCACTTTCACACTAGAAGTGGTATTATTCCTACTAAATATATTTAAGGGTGTCTCTACCCACTTATTCATCTAAGTTATGAACAAAAGAAAATTTTAATATTCCAACTAGATGAAAGCTAATTAGGAATATTACAGACTCTTCCAATATATTTTAGTTCTCTATCATTCATTGTGATAATGCTAGAATCAATAGCTATATCCATATTCTTGCAACCTCCCATTTCATATACTCATTGTCACACATTGCATGCCCATGTTAATTATCTAACTACTCTAGAGTGGTAGCGGATTGAATTCTAACTCCAAAGAGTAGGAAAATTAGGCATTATATTAGGCCCACTATAGATTTTAATTTAGAGTCTTAGGGACATATGTTGCCATGGAAAGTGATTATGAACCATTAAAGCTAAGCAAACCACTTTGAATGTCAATTTTCCAAGTCAACAATGGAAATAGTTGAAAGTTCTTCATATTCAATACAATGCCTTATTTCTTATCAATGGATATTTTAAAGCCTTTGTTTGTTAATGGATACTCTAAAAAATATAAGATTCTTATTTTCATTTTTTCTTGTTTGGAGATTTCCTATTGCTAAAAAATGATTCATTGTCCTACTTTCCATTCAAAGATGCCATAAAACCTCACATAATTCTTTAAAGGGTGCTAGCTCAATGGAAGATCACCTTATAAACATGAGGTTGGTGGTTCGATTCCAATGTGCCCTAACATCAACTAATCAATTATATTGTATTTTACTTTTAATTAAATATTTTTGATATTGATTTATTTCAATGGTGAAATCTTTTTCTAGAATCACTATTTTATATTGTCTCTAAAGAGACAAAAGTGTTATTGTATTGTATTTAAATGTAAATTGTTAATGTCTTTAGAGAGATAATAGCTAGGATTAAATACATATTATCGATATATAATGACAATATGTATTTAATTTATCATAAGAGACTAATGTGTAGGTTTTAACCCTGAACAGAAAATATCTACACATGAATATTATAACACAAAATAAACAATAGTGAGAGCATAAAACATAAAACAGATAAACACAGAGATTTTCCCCTGGATCCCAAATTGGGACGACCAGCTTGATTTTTCATTATATTCCTTTTAGTGTTACAACACATATATATACATGCCGAAGCATACATAAACCCCAATCCATTAACCCTGGATTAGAACATAACCGTAGTTCCCTTGACCGGATCTACAAAAAATACCAGGGCCCAAAAACCATCGTACCCCAATACCATGTGCAAAACCATGCACAAAACCATGGACGTGGACTACCTACCAGAAATAATATAACACATACCCAAAATTCTCCCAGTTGTTGTTTTCTTTCCACAGGGGGGCACAAGAGGGCTTAGTCATTGGCCCAATTCTTCAACACCCATTGTTTCTCTTCACCAAGAGAACTTTTGAGTGCTCACAGACTTTGTTAATGCATCTGCAACATTCTTCAAAGTGTCCACATTTACCAGCAACACCCTTTTAGCCTCAACCATATCTC
The DNA here is from genome assembly GCA_034641835.2 of Pinus albicaulis. Taxonomy (NCBI): domain Eukaryota; kingdom Viridiplantae; phylum Streptophyta; class Pinopsida; order Pinales; family Pinaceae; genus Pinus; species Pinus albicaulis. The sequence goes on along the minus strand of CM076575.1, from coordinate 1,904,033,386 downwards.
TAACAAAGTGATATTGAACATCAATGTGCTTTTTCTTTGAATGATAAGCAGGGTTCATAGCCAAGAAAATTGCACTTTGGCTATCACAGTCTATCCTTATAGCTTGCTGTACCAACCCCATACTTGAACGCAATCTCTACAACCAAATTGCTTCCTTGCTTGCATGAGTGGCTGCTATGTATTCTACCTCTGTAGTTGAAAGAGCCACTACAGACTGTCTTTTACTCATCCAAATGACTGCGCCTCCAAATAGGCTAAACACATACCCACTTGTAGATCTTCTTTGGTCCAGATCTCCAGCCCAATTTGCATCAACAAAACCACGAATGTCCAACATTCTTTCCAATCCTAGTCTTCCATGGTAACATAAACCATAATCACTAGTGCCACGTAAATATCAGAAAACCCGCTTCACTATTGTCCAATGCTCCTTCCCTGGGTTTGACATGAACCTGCTCAATACTCCCATTGCATGTGCAATGTCTGATCTAGTACATACCATTTCATACATCATGCTACCCACTGCACTTCCATATGGAACACGGGACATATACTCCTCTTCTTCTTGTGTCTTGGGACACTGTTCATCAGACAGCTTTACACCTACAGGAATAGGAACTTTCACCGGTTTACTATCCTGCATATTGAACCTCTGCAATATAGTCTCGACATACTTCCTCTGGTTTAACCAGAGCTTCCTCTTTGCCCGATCTCTCTTAATTTCCATGCCCAAAATATAGTTTGCAGCACCCAGATCCTTCATGTCGAATTTGGAGAATATTTGGGTCTTCAAATCCTGGATAGTTTCTTTGTCATTTCCAATCAACAACATATCATCAACATACAAGACCAAATAAATAACACGGTCACCAATTAATTTAAAATAAACATAGTGATCCTCCTTGATTCTGGTGAAGCCAAGTTCCCGTATATAGGTATCAAATTTCCGATACCACATCCTTGGTGACTGTTTTAACCCATACAGAGACTTCTTCAACCTGCATACCAGTTCTTTCTTACCCTTCACCATAAATCCTTCAGGTTGCTTCATGTAGATCTCCTCTTCTATATCACTAAGTGATAATTTTTTTCTTCATCCATAAATACATCTCAAAATCAAATGCAGCAGCAACGGATAAAAGTAATCTAATAGAAGTAACTTTGGCAACAGGAGAAAAAATATCACCAAAATCAATTCCCGGCACCTGGGAATAACCTTTCGCTACCAACCGAGCTTTGTATTTCTCCACCTTGCCTTCTACATTCATCTTCTTCTTAAACACCCATTTTCTCCCAATGGGATTCCTTCCAGCCGGCAACTCCACCAGATCCCATGCATCGTTTTTGTGCAAGGATGCCATTTCATCAACCATGGCCTCCTTCCAGAGTTTTCCATCCTCTGAATCTACTGCCTCCCTGACAGTTCTGGGTTCATCATCAGTTATAGTTAAGGCAAAACCTGAACAGAAAGAAAATGGACTATACCTTTCTGGTTGCCTTCTTTCCCGAACTGATCTTCTCAAAGCTGGAGTTTGTGGCTCTTCATCTTCTGAGTCTTCTTCTGTTGTAGAGTCTGATTCATTCTCCTTTAGCTCAAACTCTATCTTCTCAGGTTCCTTTGGTAGGACTTCATGTTTAACAACATCTTTCACTTCTCTAAACACCACATCTCGGCTGTACACAACCTTCCTTGTTTCTGAGTTCCAAAGCTTGTAACCCTTTAAACCATCCTTATACCCAATAAAGATGCACCTTTCAGATTTATTATCCAACTTGGTCCTTTTCTCCTTTGGAACATGTACATATGCATCACATCCAAATACCCTTAGATGTGAAAGAGAGGGTTTCTTACCGGTCCATACCTCATGTGGGGTCTTATCCTCCAACGCTGATGAAGGTGATCTATTAACTAAGTAACATGCAGTCTCCACTGCCTCTGCCCAGAATTCTTGTCCTAACCCGGTACCACTGAGCATGCTTCTTGCCTTTTCCATCAGTGTTCTATTCATTCTTTTTGCAACTCCATTTTGCTGAGGTGTGTATGGAGTAGTCTTCTGTCGTGCTATACCACACTTCTTACAGAACTCTTCAAATTCCTTCTTGCAGAACTCCCCACCATTATCTATCCTCAACGCCTTTATCTTCTTCTCTGTCTGGTTTTCCACCAGAGCCTTAAATTCTTTAAATTTGTCAAAGACTTCAGATTTCTTCCTCAAGAAATATATCCATGTATTCCTTGAAAAGTCATCTATGAATGAAACATAGTACACAGACTTTCCCAGTGATGGAACTGACACAGGCCCAAACACATCACTGTGCACAAGTTCTAATATCTTGTTTGCCCTCTTAGCACTAGAAGGAAAACTCACCCAATTTTTCTTCCCATATACACAATGTTCACAGAAATTGAAATCGAGAGAACAATTAGATATACCTTCTACCATACCATCTCTATGCAGTATCTGAAGGCCCTTCTCTACAATATGTCCAAGCCTTTGATGCCATAGCATGGTATTTTCTCTAGAGACAACTAGGCTTTCCGTCCCACTTTCAGGAACCACAGAACTGTTACACCCATCAATAACAGTGCTACCTTGTAGCTTGTACAGAGTTCCAGTCCGAACTCCCCACATTAATACCAGTGCTCCCCGAACCATCTTGTAGTCATCTTTCTCGAACACTGTTTTTACACCTACATCATCCATCTTGCTTACAGAAATCAGATTTCTGGCCAATGCAGGAATATGTAGAACACTAGGAAGTGTTCTAATCCTTCCACCTTGTAGCTTCATCTTTACCTTTCCACGTCCGATGATTTTGGCCTTCCTGTCATCCCCTAGGAAGACATCACCATCATATTTCTCATACTCGCAGAACCACTCCCTATGGGGAGTGAAGTGAAAGGATGCACCTGAGTCAATCAACCATGACTCATGATCTACATGTGTATTCGAAGAAGAAGCCAAATACACATCCCCACCTTCATCCGAGGTGGTTTTTGCCTCTGCAGAAGGACCTTCATCAGATCCCTTTCCTTTCTCAGGAGCTTTAGATCTGCATTCCTTTTTGTAGTGCCCTTCCTTTCCGCATTTCCAGCACACCTTTATAAACTTTCCAGGAGATTTAGATCTCCCTCTAGATTTAGATCTCCCACTCGAAACCTTATTCTTGTTTCTGTTCTGGGACCTTCCTCGTACAGATAAGGCATCTCCATTCCGACCCTCCATATTTCTCCATCTCATTTCCTCCGACAGCAAGGCTGAGACAATGTCATCAAAATTCAAGGTAGTTGTATTGCTACCTATTGCAATAACCAGACTGTCCCATGAATCTGGTAGAGAACACAACAAGCTGATACACTTATCTTCATCTGAGATTTTAATATCAACAGATGACAACTGACTTACCACAGTATTGAAGGCGTTCAGATGCTCTGTCACCGAGTCTCCATCCTTCATCCTTAGGTTATACAGCTTTTTCCGCAGGAAAAACTTATTCACCAGAGACTTAGATTGGTACAAAGTCCCAAGTTTTTCCCACAAATTCTTCACTATAGCTTCCCCAGATACATTCAACAATACTGAATCTGAGACACACAACCGTATTGTGCTCTTAGCCTTCCGATCCAGTTTCTTCCAGTCTTCATCTGACATTGCAGTTGGTTTAGTACCTAGATCTACCGCGATCCACTGATCTTTATCCACCAGCAGATCCTCCATCTTGAGCTTCCACAACTCAAAACTCTGACCATTAAATTTCTCGATCTCTATCTTTCCGCCGCTCGCCATCTTCTCTCACCGCAAGAATCGATCCCGCAGATCTCCCACTGAACAGGGTCTACCTCAGGCCCAAACTAAAAACCCTCAGCAGCAAAGGCGTCCCCTTGAAGCCGAAACAGCTCTGATACCAAATGTAGGTTTTAACCCTGAACAGAAATTATCTACACACGAATCTTATAACAGAAAATAAACAATAGCGAGATCATAAAACATAAAACAGATAAACACAGAGATTTTCCCCTGGATCCCAAATTGGGACAACCAGCTTGATTTTTCATTATATTCCTTTTAGTGTTACAACACATATATATACATGCCGAAGCATACATAAACCCCAATCCATTAACCCTGGATTAGAACATAACTGTAGTTCCCTTGACCGGATCTACAAAAAATACCAGGGGCCAAAAACCATCGTACCCCAATACCATGTGCAAAACCATGCACAAAACCATGGACGTGGACTACCCACTGGAAATTAAGGAAAAAATATAACACATACCCAACATAATGCTTGTATTATACATTGTCTTTATAGAGACAATTTTTTAAGACAATAATTTGAGACAATACACAAGTTTTATTTTTTCTCAAGTTCAGATAATTAGGCCAAAAATTGTCTCAAATATCATGTTAAAGCCCCCTTGTGTGTTATAGTGTCAATAATTATTAGGTGGATGGTAATTATTTACCCTCCATGTAATATTTTAGAATATTCTTACTATACCCAAATCAAAAGTTGAGATTTACCTCGAAGTAGCTGTTATGTCTTTTTCCTTTTTAATTAAATTGAATTATTAAAAAAATGTCTCATGAACAAGTTTAATGTGAAATGAGTTATGATTTTTTGGGCATGTGATAATGGTATGCCATAAGATTGACCCATAGTATTGTAGCAAAGTATATTTATAGATTAATAATCTCCATGGGAAAGTGAGGGTAAATTTATGTGGATAGGAATCTTGTTCCATGTTTTTTCATATATATATATATATATATATATATATATATATATATATATATATATATATATATATATATATAAAGTCTCTTGGGAGACATCCTATTAAATTGATGATGATACAGAGAAGATTAAGATGCCCTTGCACAAGGATGACATGCATAAATCTAAAAAATGGTCCCAATTTTTTGTTATATATATATCATTATTTTAATTATATTTTAAATTTTAATTAATAATAAAAATAATAATTTAAAAAAAATTATAATTTGGTTAATTTTAATATTTAAAAAAAAAAATTATTAAATTATTTGATACTTTTTATGAAAGAATGCAATTACCAACAAATTAATCTATGTGATTGCTTAATTATACTTACTATAAACTCAATAAATAATTATTAAATATATTATTGAGTTAAATTATAATAGATTAATAATTATTGAATATATTTTTGAGTTAAATTATAATAGTAGTAATCTAGTATGATGTCATATAATGTTTAAATTGACTTAAACAAATACTCTACAAAAGATAGCCTACAAAGTCACTTTCCTTTGAATTGAAATTGGTAAATAAATGAAAATAATATTTCTTTGGATAATGCTATGAAATAGCTCTTGGAAAATGAAAATGAAAATAATGTAAGATAGTTTATTCCATTTTCCACTATATAATGTAAATGGTGAAGTAAATGTTTATAATATGTCTATAATTATTATAGTATAGTTTATTATACTAGAGCAAGATAATAGTGAACTATTGTACTTGCTTGGGCTAGTGAGGACCTTGTTTAGTTCAAGGCCAAATTATGGAGGGCTCACAGGCCTTAAGGTTGTCTATCAAAATTTCTTTCGCTCTCCTCTACTGCATCGAGTCCAACACTATGGCAGATATGTGACCAATTAGTTGATCCTCCATAACTCTAGTTCATCAATCCACCTGCTCTTCCTCTAGGATCAGTTTACCAAGTGTTGGCTTGAGGGGTCCTGACCCACGTTCAGAGGTTAAGGTTTGCCAACAAACCCCTATACAACTAGCCCTTTTGACAATGACCTACTTGCACAAGCCAAGGTCTCACTCGAAGCAATATGGGAGGGTGTTGGAGCCAGGTTTACGCACCCTAAGAGAGAGTAGGTAATTCGAGGTTGATCTAGGTCACAACTTATTAGGTATTGCACATAATGAGTCTATTCATAGCTCTTTTCGCAGTGTAATTAGCATATAACCCTGACAAAGCTATCAGATCTAATTAGTACATTTGCATCCATGTGCATATTACCGAATACACCCAAGAGCACTATAATCGCAGCCAAAATTAGATCACAGTTATACTTATGCTAGTTATAGACAGACATTCATAGATTAAATAGGCATCACAGATGCATTTCAACAGTAAACATAACCAATTTAGATGACACACAAAAAATTTAACGATACTTTGCATTCATTAACATTAAGATCTACTTACAACCAAAACACAGCTCGTGCACACAACCTAGTGGGGTCCGCACATAGCATGACTGTGGATCTTCGCGCACATAACCAGCAGGAGTCCTTACCCAAAACAACCCAAAACAAATCTAACAATTCGCACGTAGCATCAATCTATCGGCTTTCTTACCTACTAGACCCAACTACCTATCTATTTATAATATCATAGCCTTCGCTATCCTATGTTCCAAACACTGTGGTTTGCAGACCCTAGATCTACCTTTTAACCCATTACAACACATTAGGGGCTTTGACCCACCCCAAAATCCCTATGTAGGACTGACATTAACAAAATTGTACCAAAAATGCAGGTGAGGGAACCTCGTTCCAATAGGCCCTCAACAATCTTGTGACTCATCCCAAATCACTACGGCCGTGGGTTCTCCATTTTCGCCTACAGCTGCTTGATTGCATCAACTAGCAGGGGCAACATTCCTTTGCTCTGCGCAACAACATTATGAGTAGTCTCCACCAACTTCTGTGATGTTGGACCTTCTGTAGCAGTAGTGACGCTCTCCGAAGTCTGGTTCAGTTGCTTAACTGCAATATCGACGTCCTGAGAGAGCTTGAGGGCTTCATCGACCCAAGGCTTAAGGTGGTTGCTGAAGACCTTTTCTTTTGTCAGTGCTCTTCAATGTCATTTCTAAGTGTGTGGCTGGTATGCAATAATTCCAGGCATTGAGCGGGGATCATAGTAGGTATAGTGGCTTCCAAATACTCAAACTCTTCTTCCTTATGGGGCGACACTTGAGTAAGTTCACGCATATGAGGATCATGCTGCACCTTAGTCCACAGCTGCATAGCTGTCTCCAAAAGTCATGCACCCTAAGAAATATGATCTGGGATGACATTGGTGGCCTCTGTGACCAACACGGTTCGCTGGGCCCTTACCTTAGGTGGTGTTTCCAGCTGTAATTTGGCATGTAGGGCTACAATTTGTTGTTCCATATCTCTCTTGACTGCCTGGATCTCGGTCCTCGAAGCCTTGAGTTTTGCAAAAAGCCCCTCAATCTTTGCCTAGGGGGTGGCAGAAGCTAGGATATCTTCAGTGACATCTGCACAGAGCCTACTGATTAGGCCTTCCAACTCTGTCTGATGCATGACGACAAGGGTACATGTAGCCTGTGCTTGGGACACCTCAGTGGTTTTCTCCACAATAGTCTGCTCATCTCTACTGAGCTATTGGTGCACTCGGCGGTCTCTATGTTGAATCTCTTCGAACAGGGATATGGGGAGGACCTGTAATGGTTCATGCGACAGTCAGGCTAGGTCCAATTGTACCTCTGCATAGGCTTGGACTTGCGCTCCTAAGTCGGGTGGGAATAGAACTAGGGTTGCACCTAGCAGAGGGCAAAGGCAAATTTCTGTTGTAATGATTAATTATCTGCTTATCGCTAGGGCTGACCTTGCCTGGATCATACTTGTTTGCAAGGTGTTAGTCTTGAGCTGCAGAGCCTGGAGCTCAGCCTGGAGTGTATCAACTATGGCCTTCTTCTACTCTTCCATAGCCTGCCATTTATCTTCTGCAGTGAGGGTAACTACATCTGCGATCTGCTCGAGGTCCTCTTCTGTCAGGGTAACTCCTATGTCTCATTCTAGCTGTTGAGCTCGTTGCTTCTTCTCTGGTCCTTTAACAAGGTCTCCAGTATGTTTTGTACCTCAAGGGGAGTCAACACCTCCCGCATCTAGAACCTCTATGCCCAAATCCTTCTACGAGTCCTTCTGTGATTCCAGGTCCACTCTATTCCTAGTATTCTTGCCCTATTCTTCCTTTTGTGATTTCAGGTCCACCCCTTCCCAGTACTCTTTCCTTGTCCTCTGGTCTCTTTGGTGGTGGTGGGTGAGTGACCTTTGTGGTGCTTGTACCTGCAGTGTCCTTCGTACCTAACTTGAAGCTGATTTTCCAATGTGGGGGCCAAGTAGCAATAAGGCAATCCACCTCCTCGTCAGCAACCATATACAAAAGTGATAACCATGCATGATCCTTGTGACCCCTGATCTGTACATTGTCCATTGTTACCTCGAATGTTACGATGCTTTTCTACTTATCATAAATTTTTGGTGATAAGTGAGGCCAAGAGTTAATGGCAGCTACGAGCCTGCTCTAGAATAGGACCCAGAAGACCTTATTATCTTTGATTCTCTTTTCATCCTTCGAATCCCACAAATTCGCATACCAAGCTCCTTTGTACATATCCGGCTCTAGGTCAAGGAGGACCTAATTATCTGGGGCTTCCCATGTGACCAACACGATGAGGAGCAACATCCAAGAATAACAGAATTCCCTTCCCTAATCTTAGGCTTCGTGCACCTTCTCTAGAAATTCAGTGCACAAGAACTAGGACCAGTTGAAGTAGACCCCCTTTCGTAGTGGCCGACCAACTGGATGACATATGCGAGGACCATGGTAGCCTGATACTTGCACATCATCTTGCAAGCTAACAACAAGTTCCCATGTGTGCACCGGGGTCACTGATAATGTTGATCTTTAACCCCCTAGTGTTTCATTCTACGTGATAATCCTCACGCACCTTACCAGTGATCTGCTATTCATATTTCTTCCCGACACATTCCATGGGATTCAACCCTTTGATGGGTAGCCCAGTGATATAGTGAATGAGGGCTACGCCTATGGGAATATGGTCCTAAATCCATAAGCAGACGTCATGGACGAGAGCAAGCAACTATCGCACAATCCTGTCAGTAATACTATAGTGGATGAAATGAGGCATTCACAGCAAGTTTAATAATCTGGACCCAACCAATCCACTTTCTCATGGCATAGGGACCACCTTTAGTACATCATCCTCCAATACCCTCTCTAGATACAATTCTGGTGCTAGCTCAGGGAAGGTCTCTAGGTTTGCAAGGTCATGATCTTCAAAATTTACCGTGTGGAGCTTACCAAAGGAGTCTCCAATGATAGGGACCTCGCCTTGAATTAGGGGCATTTGGAGATAGGCACACATCCCATTGAGATTCTTGGGTATGTCCACTGAGGTCCTACGAGGCCGCACATAGGGAGACAGCCAGATTATTGGTTCAGCGATCCAAGCCTCTTCCTAAGTAGACAGAGGTCTCTTTAATGGATTGGGAGAATGCGCCTGTGGAACTGTTCATGGGGATTTCAGGTTCCGAGGGGAAGTACGTGGCTTCACCCCAACCCACTTCGCAGGTTTTCCTGACCCTTGCCCCTAGCCTTTTCCCTCCCCTTTCTGGTTTCCCTTGCTCAGTGTGGACATAACCTCCTCAACTTCAGGAGTAACTTCCAACACTTCCTTATATTCTCTCTCTGTCGAGACCATGGTTTGGGAAGATTCAATGAGATTAGTCGTAGTCATTTTAGTGAGAAAAATGAACTCAGGGTGGCTACTATTAGAGGGGGAAGCACACTCATACATGAACAAGGTGCAATATTCATAGAATCTCACAAAGCACAAGCTGTTCGAGATACACATAACCCTCTTTTGAGGTATCCTTTTACATTTATAGCCTTGGAGATCAACAAACAGTTGGGTGAGGCTTATCAGGAACTTACCATCAAGAAAACGGTAAAAAATCTTCGAAAATTGCCTCATTAATTGCTGGCCACCCACTCCTTTCAATGGTAAAATTTGTTTTTTACCCCGTTTTACTGTTCCAACAACTAGTTTTCATAGCTACATATTACCCCTACACATCTAGCACACTAACTGTGATCTAAGCACACCCTTACGCTCCTAGCACACCTCCTGCACTCTGAGCATAACCCTGCACTCCCAGCGTACCTCTTCGGGCCTCCATACCTGCGAATAACCCCTATGCATACCATGGTTCTGTCTGTGTCTGTCCCTCTTCCTGTGCGCATCCTGCCCCATATAGCTACTCTAGCCATAAGTCTTTGATTCGGTATGGTTTGAGTCAGCTACCATTGACATATCCATGTACCATTTCACTATGCAGTGTGGCCAACTGGACCTCTCCTCAGTCAGTAATTTCCTTTACCATATAGGGCATATCCAATGTTGACGGAACTTCCCTGGGTGTTTCGAAAACTAGCTATTGTATAGCAGGACCAATTCTCCCTCCACAAATGTCTTTTGTCGAATATGTCGATCGTGCCATGCCTTATCGTGGGCCTTCTGAACTTGCTGATGGAAGATAGAAATGAAATGATCTTCCTCCAAGGCCACAAGCTGTGTTAACCATTCCTCCTTGATATCAGGCTCTGCCATATTGGTAAAATTTGTGATGTGCAAGCTAGGAACAACATACTCCATGGGCGTAAAGGCCTCCTTTCCATAGACCATCTTAAAAAATGTCTTCCCAGTAAAATTATTGTAGGTGGTTCAATAGGCCCAAAGAACTGACGGGATGTGTACGTCACAGTAGTTGTGATTGGCATTACTGACCGCTTATAATACTGCTCCAGGAGCACGGTAACAAAATACATACCTCTATCGCTCATTAAGATCTTCGAATAGCCAAACCTAGTCAGAATATGCTAAAAAATGAAGTGTGCAGCGAGATCTGCAGTGCAATCCTTCACTGGTTGTGCTTCGGCCCATTTGATTATGTAATCAGTTGTAGTGATGATGTAGCATGCACCTATCTTCTTTCCTGGTGGGTTGATGGTCCATTTGTCAAATGCTTGAAGGGCCATTTTTGGTTGCAGGGGAATTTCGTCTCTACGCGATGGCCTTCCTGTCCTTTGGCATGTATCGTAGGCTTTGCAATAGTTGTGAGAATAGATATGCAACATGGGCCACCATAGCCCAGTCCTCAATATCTTTTGTGTCATTGCCTTCCCTACGTAGTGACCTCCTGCTATTCCCCCATGGGCTTCTGCTAGGATAGCATGCCTCTCATGCTCCAAAACGTATCTTCACAGCACCTCGTCAGCTCCCAGCTTATACAGATGGCCAGCGATGATGGTAAAATCTACTGTGCGAGTTACCAACTCTTTCTTCTATTGTACCGAATACTCTGTGGGTACCATCCATGTAGTCAAGAAGTGAATGATGTCGGCGAAGTTTGCATCAAATACCTTAATAGCGAGCAGTTGCACATTAGGAAATCCTTCTTCTAGGTTGGTCAGCTCTTCACCACTTTTGATTTGAGATAAGTGATCCAGCCCAACATTCAATTTCCCCAGCTTGACGATGATATCAAAATCATATTCTTGGAACAACAGTAGCCATCGGCATATTCCCGCCCCCCCCCCCCCCCCCAACACAGGCTTATTCACTAGGTACTTCAGAGCCGAGTGATCTGTAAACCTCTTGAAGTGCTTTCCTAACAGATAATTCTGGTATTTATGTATGGCGTATACCATGGCAAACTCCTCACGCTCCATAGTGGATTAGTTGTGCTCCGCACCAGAAAGTTTCCTACTAGAAAATGCAGCTGCATGGTTAATTTCTCCATCTCCAGTCTACGTAAGGAAAGCTCCCAAGGTGATCCCCGATGCATCTACGTGAACATCGAAAACCTTCACCCAGTCGGGAAATATGAGAATAGGTGCAAATACCATTTTCTCCTTGAGTAGCTCGAAGCTCTTTTGACACTCCTCGTCCCAAAAAAATGAAACGTCCTTCTTTAGAAATTTTTCCATAGGTGCTGTGATCACCACATACCCTTGAATGAACTTTCCATACTAGCATGTGTGTCCGAGGATAGAGCGTAGCTATTCCTCAGTTGTAGGTACTACTAGATTTATGATAACTTTATTTTGGTAGGGTCTACCATCAATCGTTGTCGAAAAAATATGTGACTTAGCATGATCCTGAAGGGTATGCAAAATATGCACTTCTTGATATTTAGGTAAATCTGGTGCTTTCGACATGTATCCAACATCATGCGTAATTTTGAGACATGCTTCTTTACCAACCTGAATATGGTCCAGTCATCAAAATATACCTCCAAAAACTTGTGGATAAATTCCTTGAATACTGCGACCACCACCCGTGAAAAGATGGCAGGGTCATTCTTGAGCCCAAATGGCATGACAATATACTGAAAAGATCCCCATTTAGTGGCAAACGTAGTTTTGCTGTGATCTTCAGGTGCGATCCTGATCTGATGGTAGCTTGAGAACCCGTACATGAATGAGTATGCTTCTTTCCCCCCCACACTACCAAGGATTTCATCTGAGAATGGCATAGGAAAGGGATCTGTATGCAGGCATCATTCAATTTGTGCAGGTCAAAACAAACCCGTATCTCTCCCTTACTCATTTTCTCCTAAACCACCATAGGACTTACCCAATCTGACTGTTCGACTGGTTCAATGATACCTGAGGCGAGCATTTTGTCGATTTCCTCCTTGACCTTTTGTTTTTACTTGGGGTTTAGCCGATAAGGGCACTGCTTCACAGGGTGTGCATCTGGCTTTAAAGTGATGCACATGACCCCTAGGTCCCCTGTAATTCCTTTGAGTTTAGAGATTTTTTTCGGGAACAAGTCCTGGTATTCCATGAGAAGTTCTGCAAATTTTCCCATAGTATCATCATCCTAGTAGTCCCCAATTTTAGCTAGCTTAGGCTGCTCCTCCATTCCAATGTTGACTTCTCGCAGCTTCAGAGGCTTAGTGACATCGACAATCTGCAGTGGGGGTCTAGCAATGGCATGATCTCCCTCTAACTCTAGGATAGATACATTTCATGGATTTTCATCACACTCCTCCATTGATAAATTACGGTAGTTGAAAATATCCTGCATCTGCATTTCCCATGTTTCTGCCCCGTGTGCTGTGCAAGGGCATGAATAATCAAATACTAAGGCATATATTTCCTCCAGAGCTTCGTCCAGTGCCTCCATTCCACCTACCAAACCAAATGTCCCTACAAACTCATCCTTAAGGGTTTCTGAGTGTCAGGTGCGCTGGTGTAGTTCTGCATCTAAATACCATGTAGTGGGGATTGGCCCCAAAGCATGAATGAACAGGTGAACCCATTCCTCTGTAGTTCATTCGCACCATTTCTTCATCCATACGAACAAGTGCTCATGCAGGTCCCTTGGGCCAAGGAAAGTATTTACGCGCAGGTGAGCTGGGGCTTCAAACGGTAGGATCATCATTTCACGACACGCTGCCCAATCCTGGAACGTCCCCTTATGCGTGTCCCACCACCTCGCAATAGTTGCACACATGGCTAGATTAAGGGCCCACGGCCTTCGTTCTTGTGGGACTTCAGCTTCAAATGTTCACAAAAACTTCCTAATAGTACCAGAAAAATCAAATTAGGGCATTTCTCTTACCTTTGAGGAGATGCACTGAAAGTCCCTTGTGATTCTAAGACATCGTAGTGCAGATACATCATGTAACCAATTCTGCCAATTTTCTATCTCCCCGTTGGAGTCAGAGAAGAATTCACTCTCCTTCTCCTAGCAAAGCATACCATCAGTCATATGGTTGATCCAATCCTCGTCTCGAGTGGTTAATTTGTATATGTGATCCACATCCTCTTCCTCGCGCACTAGTTCTGTATATTTCTCTCCTTCCGCGGGGTCTAGTGGGACTATCACCCTTGTGCCCTCATTCTCAAACACCATGTTCCTTTTATTTAGGTTGATAATGCCTCCCATATCTATTTCCCAATCTAATCCTAGGAGCACAGGATAGGGGTCTGCATCTTCCACAATCCGAATTACCTCAAAGTCGGAGCAGACCTTAACTCCTAAGATATCTACCGTAATCTTTGACAACCTTCCCAACGGTATGATCTTATGCTAGTTGGCCATGCGCAGCTAGATAGTAGACCATTCCAAATTAGGCTCTCCCATCTATTGCCAAGTTTTTTTGGGCAGTACGTTCACATATGATCCCAGGTCCAAAATAACCTGATCCATTTCATAGTCACCAATCTGTGCTGTTAGCCGCATTTTCCAACCAGTGCGTTTATTGTGCTTGTAAATTTTGTGCACATCCTTAACTTCCAGAGGAGGATTAGTTCTCTTTGCACAACTGTATATTAGTGCTTTCATATATTCTACTACCTTCTGGTTACGTAGCATATTCATACATGCTTGTAGAAATGGTTTAAATTCATCATCTATTCTTAGGTTTGTTGGAGCCTTAGAAGTAGATGCCTCATCCTTAGTAAAGTCTTTGCAAGCTGCGACGAAGGTTTCCTTATCCTTATACAAGTCCAACCTTTCCTGTTTGACAGCTGCCTTCCAGATAAGAGGTTCAGCCTCGGCTTTCTCCTCAAATCCTCCAATAGCCATGCCGCTGTGTGTTACGACATTAATACTTGGTTGTTCATCACATGGTTCCACCTTAACCCTCTGTACATTCTGTGTAGGTGTCTATTGTTTTTCCGACATTTTTTCTATCTGGACTAGATAGTCTTCAATCACGTGGTCCAATTGTCGAAAGTAACGACAAGATTTTCGTACAAGGTTCGGACAGTCCATCGCAAAATGCTCTATCTCCCCATAGTTGTAAGAGATCAATTGTCCTCTTCCCCAACCTGCGACTCCTCCCCTTCCCCTTCCCCTGCCCCTTGCTAGGGAGCCTCCTCTTCTTAAGGGAGATAGTGGTGAAGAAGGGTCAGCTTGTACCCTGTATCAGTTTCCTCAATCTATCATCAAGTCATAGGTCCAGAAATTATGCTCATCATGCCGCACAGATGAGAAGAATCGACACCATTGATACTTCAATTCTGGAGCGTAAGCAACAAGATGGGGAGAGTGGTTAATATCATGTATCCCGACAACACAACAATCACCACACCATAGCATTGGACCACTCAGTCCCGCAACCTCCCTAGGGTGCAATGGGCTAGGTCCCCCAGCCTGCATGTAATCTATCAGGAGAGGACACTGATCCTTGTTATGGTCGGACACCTTTCATATTATTCACCATATTTCAGGACTAGCCTCTCTTCCTCATTCTTTTCATAGGTTTTGTATTTCAAGGTGCATCACCTCTAGCTGTCCCTAGATATGTTGCACTCCAAACTATGCATCATCTCTTGGCACAGCCTCTAGTTTCATAGAAATTTCCAAGGCTTTCTCTTGCGTTTCAATCACCTTCTAACCCATAGATCCATGCAGGTGAGGTAGCAACATAGAGATAAACCATTCATTGTGTTGTCTATCATCCTACACAAATCATCCATCTCTAATAACCTTATTTAATTGTTGATCAATTTCCCATATAGACTCAATGGGTCCCTGTCTAAAGTCTTTTAGGTCAGTTAAGAGCTACGAGTAGGACTTAGGCTTTCAGAACTGCTGATTTAAAGATTTTTAAATCTCTTAAATGGACGGATCTGAATGTTGTCCTACATATCCCTTATACCAGTCCAATGCCCTTCCTTCAAAGGTGAGTGATAGTTGTGCTCTTTTTACAACATCGGTAGCCACATTTGTCGTAGTCCATATTGTTTCTGCTACAAACCAAAATCGGTCCATATCTTTATCTCCTACACCCTTGAAGGTAGGTAGCTTCATGTGCATGGAAATATCATCTTCTGGTGGCAGCGGAGGTGTGGGTGAGTTCTTCCCCTTGTGCTGACTTGAAGGTGGTGTAGCTGGAGGGCTATTTCTTTCGTTCACATTTGATTCTTTGTAGATGGATTGATCTCCTTCTTGATTAGTTTGATAGTACTTACCACTTCATGTTGTACTCTCAATCAGATCAGGGGTTATTCACTCAGTGTGGCTGCAAAGAATGCCCTATTCGTACAGTAAAATTTTGATTAACAATGG
The DNA here is from genome assembly GCA_034641835.2 of Pinus albicaulis. Lineage (NCBI taxonomy): Eukaryota > Viridiplantae > Streptophyta > Pinopsida > Pinales > Pinaceae > Pinus > Pinus albicaulis. Next base: position 1,904,017,460 of record CM076575.1, on the reverse strand, counting down.
TTGTGTTGACTTACTCCAAAACCATTTGAAGAACCCCCGCTCTGCTTCAGAGTAGGATATGAACTGATTAACTACGAATTCTGTCACAAATCCTCCCAGCACACTATCCACCCAATGATCTACCATATGGGTGATTATATTATTAGTCCTCTCCAGCTATTGAATCAATTATGGTGTCCACTGTGTAACCTGATCGTCCTTCCAACACGTTTGGAATTCTACGAGCCTTGCCAACCACTCCCAAAGCTTTTGTGAAAAGGTTACGAAGAAAATATCATAGACTTCGGTGAAGATGTACTTATTCTTCCACTTCTCAGCTGTCAACTTCATGCTGCGATTCTCCTTTAAAAAAAACTCTTGAATTTGTTTTTCAAACCACTCTTCAATTTCCACCCTATCAGGTCTCCAAGGACCTTGTGGCATTACCCGATATCTCTCTCAAAATTATCTCGGTCCTAGCAATGGAACCATTTTTTGGATTAAGGGGTCCTTACCCAGGTTCGGAGGTTAAGGTTTGCTAGCAAACCCCTATACTATTGGCCCTTTTGGCAATGCGACTTTCACAGGACAAGGTCTCACCCGAAGCAGTATGGGAGGGTGTTGGAACCAAGTTCCACACCCTAAGACAGAGTAGGTAATTCGAGGTAGATTTAGGTCGCAACTTATTAGATTTTGCACACAATGAGTCTATTAGTAGCTCTTTTCACAGTTGTTACACCATTTTTTGGTCATCTAACCTATTATCATTAGAGGAATCCAAGTACACCATGCAAGACCAATTTTACCCTAAGAAAAATTGCTTTCACTATGTGAAATTACTTAGTAAAACACCTTTATTAAGTTGTTTATGGTCTAAACAGGAAACCCCAAAAGGAAGTAATAAACAAATCTATATTTGGTTATATTTTTGGGTCATATTTAACCCAAAACAAGGAAATAAATTAAATAAATCCTCATTTATTTGATTATTTCCTAGGAATAAGTTATTTAATCCTTATTTAAATAATATTCCTTGTTGAATATGACTAAATCATTTATAAATAATTAAATAAATAATTATTTATTTAATTATAATTCAACCACTTCTTTAAAATAATAAATAAATCATTTATTTATTATTTACAAATAATTCCGTGACATATTTAACCCAAAACAAGGAAATTAATTAGATAAATCCTTATTTATCTTATTATTTTCTAGGAATAATTATTTAAATATTATTTAAATAATATTCCTTGTTAAATATGACTAACTCATTTGTAAATAATTAAATAAATCATTATTTGTTTAATTATCATTCAACCTCTTCATTAAAAATAATAAATAAATCATTTATTTATTTATTATTTACAAATAAAGGGATTTGACCCAAGTCAAATACCTTTTCCCTCCAACAAATATAATAAAATATTCCTAAAAGGTGGTTCTAGAATTTGGTTAATAATATTTTATTCATGCACCAAGTCCTAGACTACCCTAATATTTTGATATAAACAGAAGGGTTTTCCCATTCATTTGTCACCTTCATTGCATTAGATCACTCTGGATCTATACCTGGTCACATTTTCCATTTTTTCCTTGTGAACTCCCTTTGAGTTCTATGTTTGTCTGGGTTTTCTACACCAACAAGAGAGAGAAATTTTAGATCTCAAATGTCGAGGACTTTCAAGAACCCATCCCATTGAGGAGATCTGGAAAACACCTTTCATGTTTTCCTCTCGGGTGCCCCTTCTTAATATAATATAAAAATTCTTTCAAACACATTGTTCTTGTCCTATCTATTGGATGCATGGAGCCTCATTTTAATTTATCTGCTTAATATATTTTATGCTTAGATCTAGATTTGTGTAGCATTATTTGGATCACATAATTACAAATTTAAAGATATTTGGCAGCCATAATCGATGTTAGGGCTATTTGTTATGCGTAGCTAAAGTGGTCTTTTATGACGAAAGATTCATACTAACAATTGGCAACTCCACACGGGTTTTCTTTTGTGACCACTGTCGTTTTATCTATTCCTGCATATCCAACTATTTCAGACCCTAGGGTTTCTCTTCAATTTTTTGTTTTTCTTATTTTTATGGTGCTTTTCACCTCCAAAACCCTCAAACATTAAAATTTTTAACTTCCGTGTGTTTCTGGCCTTATTGCGCAGGTGACAGACATCAGCCGCAGCTGAGACAACAAATTTTTGTGAAATCTGCCACCGAGAGACCCAGATCTATAGGTCGCACTTATCGGCCCAAAAACTATGACCTAGCCTTGAGGTCGCACTTTTCTGCCCCAAAACTACGACCTGGACTGAAAACAGGTCAGAATCTGCGACCTGCACTTTTTTTTGCAATTTTCCAGCACTTTTTCTGGGTTTGTCTGAAGCTTCTGTCAGGGTTTTCCAGCTTCTGTCCCCACCCGTTTAGACATGATTTGATCTGTTTCACTCAACTAAGTGGGAATATTTCCCCTTAAGGCTCTAGTACCCTCCACTTTTTGTGGGAGATTTTTCGCTGTTTCAGAAGTCTGACTTTCTAGAGTTTCATCCTTATTTATTTCAGATCTGATACCTCATTTTCAGATCCCTACAGATCAGTTCTTCTCCCTTTAAAATCACCTCATATAGTTTTATTTGGGTTTATCTCTAGGGTCACCTCCCTGTCCCTCCTATCTTTAACTGATTTCCTCTTTTGTAGCAGTATCCTTGCCTCTATCTCTTTGTTGGTCTCTGCACCTCTTTTCAGCAGCTTTCTCCTTTAGATCCCCATCCCTCCCGACCTTAGATCTATTGGCCTCTTTTTAGTGTGCTTTGATTATATTTTTTCCATCTTATAGACTACTTTTGAGAGACCCGCCTTCTTGGGTTAGATTGATGCCTTGTTAGCTGTTAATTTTCTGTTCTTTCAGTCTTATTTATTGCAGATTTATATTCAGTTACGCAGCACACTTTTTATTTTACTCTCAAAATGTTTGGGTTTAAACAATTAAAATTAACGCATGCCACACACTGAACCTAAGTGAAGAAGAGCTTGGTTAACATCGCCTGGAAAAGACTTTAAAATCAATTGACACTGCACCTCTCTGCCCTTGTTTCGACACTAACCTCACTTGATTTTTCACCTCCCTTCCCTTGTCAGTTTTTCTTCTTCCCGTCATCATTGCGCCTCCAAGGCGTTTGTCCCAGAGACTTCTTGGCCTTCACCCTCAGTTTCCGGTTGGTCGACTTCCTCCTTCCCACTGTTATCAAGTAAGTCCTCCCCCGAGTCTGCACTTTGACTCTTCTTTTGATTGTTCGGGTTCTCCCCCTACTCCTGGTTCTCCCCCTGTTACCTTCACCATGTCTAGTTCAAGGCCTAGCGCTAGTGGCAACCCTGGCCCTGATGTTGGGACTGTTACTATTGGAACCATCACAGGAACTACCTCGACTGCTCCCTTGCTCCCCTTCATGGCAGACCTCAGTCTCCCCAATTTCAATAAATTCATCAATGATCCTATCCGCCACGATGTTAGTTGGCCTGCTATGCCAACCAAGCTCCCCTCCGACATTCCAAAGTTCAAAGGCCTTTCTGGAGAGGATCCCTCCAACCATATCCGATATTTCCACATTTGGTGTTCATCCCATTCCATTACTGATGATTTCATCCATCTTAGATTGTTCCAAAACATGCTTACAAGTGAAGCTTCTAAGTGGTATGTTGATTAGCCCACTTCCTCCCATACCACCTTTGTGACTCTTGCCCGGGCTTTTTTATCTTACTTCCAGCTTCCCCTTCGTTATGTCACTGGTATCGAAATTTTGACTTCTTTCCGTCAATCATCTACGACCCACCTATCCGATCATGCCCAGGAATGGCAGAGAAGAAAGAGCCTATGTCAATCTCCTACCTTCAAAGACCGTGTCTACATGGACTGTTTCCTTAGATCTCTCTTGCCCCCTATCGGGAAAGATGCCGCATCGCATTTTCCTCAAACCAAAGAAGCTACCCTCCAAATGGCATTAAACTATGAATTGATCTATGCTCAGATGGGTTATGTTTATAATGTTCTACCTGATCTCCCTAGACCTGGTGATTCCCATACATCGGCGGCACCTCATGCCACCGACCGTATTGTTGGAGCGGTATCTCATACATACGCCCAACCTCCCATAGGTTATGGTTTTCCTGGGGGGCGAGGTAGCACCTCCCACACTTTTTCCCCTCCCGGTAACACGTCTCTAGGATACAACATGCCCCCTCGTTTGGCCCAACCTCATACTTACCACACTGTTACCCAACCCCCTTATTATCCATGTCCACAGCTTGGTGCTCCAGCTCCTCCAACATTAGCACCTCCGCCTCCCTTGCCTTCTCAACCCCCGCAACAGTAGTCACCACCCCCTCAAGAGTAGGTGGATGCACAATAGGGATTTGTGGCTACCGAACCACCTGACGGATAAGTGGCTACTCAACCTTCCCCTTCTGGTTCCTTAAATTACCATATTCTCATGATGAACTCTGATCAACTTTTACCTGTCGATCTTCACCTTCAAACTCGGTATCGTCAGTACCCCAAGGCTCTCACTCCATCTGTCCTCGAGTCACCTTCTTCAGGTTCTACAAAGTCTCTTTCAACAACTAATGGTCCCTTACATACCCCTCAGCCCAAATTTGAGGTTCATACCAAGATTCCTAAGCACCCATTACACCGAAATGATGCTTCTGGTCGAGTTGCTCATTCGTATAGCATAGTAGATGATTTGGCGCAGTCTCTTGCTGCCATTTCAACACTGGAACTCCTCAAATCATGTCTTTCTCAAAAGAATGCTCTACTATCCGCCCTGGGTGCTGTAGATCCTGTTGATGACTAATTGATTGTTTTCGACGCCCGTCAATCAAAAAATCCTCCCCTTCATGCTTCCGTAGCTTTCTAAATCCCAGTCAAAATCTGGAACGCTCACATTTCTCGGTATACTATTGATGAGGGGGCATCCACTTGTGTGATGTCTCCTTCGGTTTCGAAACAACTCAGATCTCCTGAGCTGGCCCCTTCCACAATCACCCTTCGTGCATGGGACGGCCATGCCTCCCAGCCCATTGGCCTATTCCGTAATTTTCCTATCACTCTTGCGGGCAAGAATGTTTGCATTGACGTTGAAGTCATCGATGCCCCTCTTGATTATAACATTCTTTTTGGGCGTAGCTACACCTACGCCATGCCTTTTGTCCCATCCGCGGTCCACTGAAAGATGTTTTTCCCTCATAATGGAAAGATAGTCACCATTGACCAATTGACTTATCATGAGCCAAAATCTCAGACCTCCCTTGAGTCGACCATCTCTTCTGTAGCCAATAGGAAAACCATCGATTCTTTGACCAATGTCTCCCCCGGCATCTACAAAGCCTCCTCCTTGCTTGGAATTTTCCTTGGTATTCCTCCTCCTCCTGTCTCTGATCCCAGCTTAGCGAATGTTTGCATGATACAATCGTCTCAGGTTGACCTTAAACGACCTGCCTCGGCTAGTCAACAATGTCAACCTCAGCCTCGCCCGCCGCAACCTGCTCCTAGCCCTTCGCCTCAGCCAGCCAGACCTTTTCCTTCTGGCCCTTCTCCTATAGGTGGTACCCATGAATCCCTCTATCCTCCTAGGTCGGTTCCACCAGGTCTCAACCATCTTAGTGTTGTCCCTCCTGGCCATTACCCTACTAATCAGATACCTTTCCTTGCTGCCCCTCCCAGTGTCTATTCGGTTCCCATCATGGCCACCCTTTCCCTCCCCAATTTGACCCTAAGCATACCAGTCTGGTACCTTGACCCTCCAGCCACTACCCCGCCTGGTCAACCCAAACCTTATCTTGCTTTCACCCCAGTTCAACCGGTCCCCATGACTTCTCCCGCTGCAACAGTGCCTTAGTCACCTCAATATGAACCACCTCCTGTTGCGACCGCTTCAGGTAAGAACGACAAAGCTCGCAGGGGGGCATCCAAGGACAAGGCTGCCCTGACAAACCCTGCCCCTCCTCACCCTCGAAAGCATACCATCCACTGTGATTTGTGTGATGTTTTCGGTCACGCCACCCATACCTGTCCTGAACTGCCTCATTTCAAGCCCATGGTTAATGTCGCGTTCCCTGATTCCATGGTCCTGGAAGCCTTTGTTTCATTTGTGACCACGGCCAAGAACCCCATGACTATTCACACCAACCACCTATGTGCTTTGTGTGATCTCCATGGCCATTACACCCACCTTTTTTCCCATCTTAAGGACTTCTGCACCTCTCTAGTCGCGGTCCGCCAAGTCGAGGCGAAGTGCAACAAGTCCACCCCTCCCCTATTTGCGCGTTTTGCTTCGGTAGAACTACTAGACATGAAGATACCCATTGAAATTCCCCCTACTGATGTTGAGATGACAAAGCCTTCATCCACCATCTTCTACCTATCATCATCCATGAGACCCTCGGGGAACATTCCCTCTGAATCCTCCCTTGTTGTTTCTCTTGACCTTCCTTCAGCGATCACCCTAGGCTCAACATCAGTAGATCCTTTATCTTCTTACTCTTTTTTCACCCCTTGTGGCGATGCGCATGTGAACCCCTCTTCTCATGATGATGAGTCAGGTAGCTTCACCACGTCAGGTGGTATTTCTTCCACAATTCACCCCATTGTTTATCACGATGACGACATTATGGAAAAAATCCCCACCCCTGACTTTATCTATTCCCCCTTACATTGAACCCAAGCGTTCGAACCACATACACCTCGTGGCCATTACATTGCAACCCCATGTTTGGGTAAGGGGGAACCCATATTTGAGAGACCAGGGGAAGCAATTCTCCACAACTCTCCTAGTGTATCTAGTCACGTCGACTTTAGTACCATTCTTCTTCCACATTTAGACGAACCTCTAGAGTCCCATATCACTTCAGATCACTCTAGTTTTGATACCCCTTATCGTTCCTTCATCTTACATCAGCAACCCAGTCTCTTAGACATTATTGTTGACCAACCTATGGGTTTTCTAGGAGAGCATCAGTTCATTATCTCCAAATCCTCTCTTTGGGATAGTGACACCAGGTATGCTAACCCAGAAACTTAAAGTCCATTTGATTCATATATGAAGTACTCAAAGAGATTGGTAATCCTCCATTTCATTTCTCATACTTCATAACCATAACGAAAACAAATGGTGCACCACATCATTAAAATGTGTTTAGATTCCCCTTTATACATTTTGGCATGACTAGAACATGCTTGGGGGCACCTATGCCCCTCAACCATAACCTTCCTCAAAATCAAATTTCTTCACTTGCAACACTCATACTAGGGGCACCACTGGGCCGTCATACTTGTCCATGGTCATGTTGATGTTCGTCGTGAGTTACCATCTTGTACTCATGTTTTTCTGATCCCCTTTGGATCTTCCCCCACTTCATCATCATCCTTAGTGTTAGTCTGTCAATCGCTCTACTATATTCTCTCATGCGTTAGTTGAGGATCCCTTATTGCCTCATCTACGTCGGACCTCCTTTTTTTGACATTAGCTCATTCACTCCAGAAGACAGGTCTAGAGGGCGGTGTACCTTGGTTCCATCTTCTCCACTTGTGCAGTTCCTCGGATCAGGAAACGGGGTTTATCACACCTTGTGACTTGATTGTTTCTCCAGCTCCTTTCAACATGATCGAGATTTGTATACTTGATGGTCCAGTGATGTAGCAACCGCTATTGGTGATTCATAGGTGTGTGTAAGATGTCTCAACCCTCATGATGGGGTGGCCCTATAGGTATCCCCCCACATTCCCGAATGACTTCTTCATTTTAGCCTTTGATGCAACTCCATATATTTGATGATGTCGGCCTTACCCTCTTGCAGCGCCTTTTCGATTTGCATGTATCAGTCAGATTTTGCGAGCCCTTCCCCGTGTATAGGGGGCATTTGGGTTGTATTTTTATCTCATGTACTCAAATATTATTGTATAAGTCCTGGCTATTATTCCAGGCACAACATGTATGTGGGATGCATCATTCTATTTTTCTGGCTCGTATTTATGCCAGCATGTACTTTATAGTTCGGTTCCTTGTTTACTGGACATTCTATTCTTTTGTACTTTGTCTCGGCGGGCATAGGTATGCCTCCCCTGCCGCCTTTAGCACAGGTACCATCTCATAAACTAGATACTTGTTGCACCTGTGAGTCTCTTCTCCTTAGGGTCTAGTCCTTTAGCACATTACTACCTTACATTTCTCTCTCTGACACCCTTCTTGATGTCTAGTGATTGAGTTCTTACAACGTACTTCGGTCATACGATTTTCTCCTAACACTCGTACATTGGGGGGAAATCTGTTACACCATTTTTTGGTCATCTAACTTATTATCATTAGATGAACCCAAGTACACCATGCAAGACCAATTTTACCCTAAGAAAAATTGCTTTCACTATGTGAAATAACTTAGTAAAACACCTTTATTAAGTTGTTTATGGTCTAAACAGGAAACCCCAAAAGGAAATAATAAACAAATCTATATTTGGTTATATTTCCTGGTCATATTTAACCCAAAACAAGGAAATCAATTAAATAAATCCTCATTTATTTGATTATTTCCTAAGAATAAGTTATTTAATCCTTATTTAAATAATATTCCTTGTTGAATATGACTAAATCATTTATAAATAATTAAATAAATCATTTATTTATTATTTACAAATAATTCCGTGACATATTTAACCCAAAACAAGGAAATTAATTAGATAAATCCTTATTTATCTTATTATTTTCTAGGAATAATTATTTAAATCTTATTTAAATAATATTCCTTGTTAAATATGACTAAGTCATTTGTAAATAATTAAATAAATCATTATTTATTTAATTATCATTCAACCTCTTCATTAAAAATAATAAATAAATCATTTATTTATTTATTATATACAAATAAAGGGATTTGACCCAAGTCAAATACCTTTTCCCTCCAACAAATATAATAAAATATTCCTAAAAGGTGGTTCTAGAATTTGGTTAATAATATTTTATTCATGCACCAAGTCCTAGACTACCCTAATATTTTGTTATAAACAGAAGGGTTTTCCCATTCATTTGTCACCTTCATTGCATTAGATCACTCTGGATCTATATCTGGTCACATTTTCCATTTTTCCTTGTGAACTCCCTTTGAGTTCTATGTTTGCCTGGGTTTTCCACACCAACAAGAGAGAGAAATTTTATATCTGAAATGATGAGGACTTTCAAGAACCCATCCCATTGAGGAGAACTAGAAAAGACCTTTCTTGTTTTCCTCTCAGGTGCCCTTTCTTAATATAATATAAAAATTATTTCAAACACATTGTTCTTGCCCTGTCTATTGGATGCATGGAGCCTCATTTTACTTTATCTTCTTAATGTCTTTTATGCTTAGATCTGGATTTGTGCAACATTATTTGGATCACCTAATTGCAGATTTAATGATATTTGGCAGCCATAATCGATGTTAGGGCTATTTGTTATGCGTAGCTAAAGTGGTATTTTACGACGAAAGATTCATACTAACAACAGTGTAATTAGCATATAACCATGGAAAAGCTATCAGATCTAATCATTACATTCGCATCCACATGTGTATTACCAAATATCATCCTATAGTACTATAATCACAACCAAAATCAGATCACAATTACACTTATGCTAGTTCCAGACATAGATACATTCACAGCTTAAATAATAATTACAGATGTGTTTCAACAATAAACATAACCAATTCAGATGACACACAGATACTTTAAAGATACTTCACATTCATTAACATTCAGATCCACTTACAACCAAAACACAGCCCGCACACACAGCCTAGCGGGGTCCGCACACAACAGGACTGAGGATCTCCATGCATACAACCAACAGGAGTCCTTACCAAGAAAAACCCAAAACAGATCTAACAGTTTGCACGCAACATCAATCTATCGACTTTCTTACCTACTAGACCCAATTATCTATCTATTTATATTATCGTAGCCTTCGCTATCCTATTGTCTGCAAACCATGGTTTTCGGACCCTAGAGCTACCCTTTAACCCATTACAAGACATTAGGGGCTTAAATCCACCTGAAAACCCCTACAGAGGACCAATTTTAACAAAATTGTACCAAAAATGCAGGTTAGGGAACCCCATTCCAACACCAAGGATGAAGATTTATTCCATATGCCACTATCTACATTACATTTAAAGTAAATGTAAATGGTGAGGTAAATGTTTATAATATGTCTATACTCATTATAATGTCTTATATGTTTATTAATTTTTGGCTACCTCTAGCAGAAAATACGACGACATCTGTAATAGAAGTAGTGATTGTGCTAATGGTATTTCATCTCTATTTCTCTCTAGACTCTAATTCTAAATACAACTATTCTTCTGAGCATTTTTGTTAGAAATACAGTATATCAGAAAAAATATCATCACATGTATAAAATTTGGCATACTTCTACATTAACACACTACAAATTATAATTTCATTTGAAATGGAGCTAGGTAAATATTGAAATTAATGCTGATAACTTATAAATATTATCATAAGAACCTAGAATTAAAAAGATAGAGCTAGAGACAAATGTAAAATATGTGCACAAGAATTGGGAAGACTGATATAGTTTACAGGGTTGGGTTACCTTGAGTTACATAGATATTATCAACTAGGAGAAAATAGCTATGGTGGTCTTGCTACGATTTTGTTGGAGAATTAATCTCAACCATCGCATTAAATACACTGATAACAACCTTACCTTAGTGAATAATTTTCAGGTTGTGGATTTTGTTTGCAGGAAAGGATGTTGCATAAATGAAGTTCTGAGAAGAGTACATTTTACTCATTCCACAAAAGATTAAATTAATTAAAATTGAAATTGAAATTTATTAACTGTCATTAGAAACGCATGAGAAAAAATTTACTTGTCCACAAAGTTCCAAAAATGATGTGCGCCCATCTCATTGTATTAAATTTTTTCTATCCTCAATTAATGTCTTAGATATTTATGTTTTTAATTAACAAGCAAGAATAATTTGAATGAAATGTGGAAGATGTAAGTCTGAGAAGTCTGTGGAGAAAATTGTTGAGCGAATTTTGGTAGGCAAGTGAAAACAACAGTTACAGGTTTTACTATGTGTTACTCCACAACCCATAGTGAATGTAAATCTCAATAATAATAGTTTTTTTACTCGTGAAAGAGGCACAACCTCCATATGAATATGTTTGTTGTGTTTTTGAATCATAATATAAAGTACTGTTAGTTTCGATTTGGTTGTGATAATTTCACGTATGAGTTTTACCGCAACAACTCTGTTTTACTCTGTTTCATCATGAGTAAAATTGTTTCATTATATTTTCTCCACTATAGTTGCGATTTTAATCTTTGCCACTCTATATTAAAAGGAATACCTTCATGATTTGATTTATGCAACTGTATGGTGTGGACTAAGACATTTCCACAACTCTGTGTGTTGAGGAAACATATTTCCTCTATTTCTTTTAAACATGGTATAAAAGCAAGTTTAAACTTTCATTACTGCAAGTGTTTTTACTGAGGAGTTAAAAGGTGTTCTCACATTTTTCTATGGGGCGTATAAACTTTGTACATGTTAGTCATCAATAATTCTTTCTATTTTTAGATGACTAAGTATTTATCCCAGATTTCTAAAAACAACATTCATGACCATTCTGAGTTTTAGAAAGCTCACTTCCTTCATTATCCTTAAGATAAAATTTTCACTATTTTACTACTCTACAATTTCCTGATTAGCCTACCACTCCCATAAGGCCCCTCATAGGCTCAAGCCACTCATTTTTATCCTATCTTTCCACCTATAACCTCAGTGCTTTGTTTTTCCTTTTCCCTAACCCCTCCACTTTCCATATAGGATTTCCAAACAACCTACTCTTTCCCATGTTCACCAGATGTCTCAATGCATTGATGGTTTAAAAATATCTCTGTAGGCACTTTAAATAAATCAATTACATTGGATTTTGGATCTTTAGTACATCAATTTGTCAAAAACTTTTTTTTTCATACTTGAAGACCCCAAGTCAAGCTTCCAATCAAAGAACAAGTCAGAGGAGTTTTCCACCAGGTCATTAGGGTTTCATAGCTTGTAGGGTTATCCTTGGTGTTCTAAATCACTATTTTTCATGTGCTAGAAGCTGAAACAAATGTGAAAGAAGGTCAACACTTGTTTGTCCAAGATAAATCAGAAAATTTTCCAAGGAAGACCTCCTTTTCAAGTTCAAATTCTACAAAGGACAACTGTTCATTTTTGACATTTCTATAGGATTGTCAAGGTGATTATCAATAGGAAAATTGGAAGAGGAAGCAGCCTATGTTCAAGAAAAATCAGGGTTCATAAGACTGATTGGGCCAGAAGTATGCCAAACAAAGAGCCACTGTATCAAATCACATGAAGGAGGCACACCACTACAACCAAGCATGAATTGAATATTTTTAGAAATTATAAATGAAGAATGGAAAAAGGTGAGGTGAACTGTATAGAAATGAATGAACTTGAAAGGGATATAGAGAACTTAGAATACAACACTAATGATTCTTCTCAAACAGCCCATAAACCTAAGGTTTTGGAAATATAATCAAAAGAGGTGAAATAAAGATGATAGGCCTTCATGATGATAGCAGAAAGAAGGTTTGAAGATACTGTTGTAGGTGACTTCTAGGGTTTTCCAAGGTAAAATTTCTCACTACCTCATGTTGAAAATGCAACAAGATGATGGAGCTTAGTGAAATGAAGTCACCTTCACTAAGTGGGCCCGCAGGCTATTTTTGGCGCAAAGTCTATTTTTAGACATATGGAGCATGGTCTGGGAGTTGAAGTATGCTATTCTTGGATGATTGGTCATGTTGGTAAAAATATATGGACCTCTATTTTTAGACATACAGGTCGAAGTCTATTTTTAGACTGCCTGTCTAAAAATAGGCCAGTCAAATATTATTAGCCCTTAATAATATTTGGACTCTAAACTTCAGTTTATTCTCTTGGAGCACTTTAGTTGGAGCTACGGAAGTGGCCCATGCATCCGACAGAAGGAATTACGCTATTCCTTGGGGTTTGGTGAGCTCATGCATGGTTGAATTCAGTTAGGACTTCAGTGGCAGAAGTTTGGTGGAGTTGATGAGACAGTTGGTGGAGTTGTGTTTGGCTTAACTTAGTTGAACTAGTTGTGATTAGTTTAACTAGCTAATCAACTAGTAATGAGTGGAGTGAATTAAATATTATTTAATTCACTAATTATTAACTCATTATTCAACTCAAGAACACATCAGTTCACTACAGTGCATGGACAGTTCAGTGGAGACCAGTGAAAGAGTTAGATGAAAGGGTTGAGATAGCTATCAGTTGTGACATTAGTTGTGCATGAGATTTGCACCACACTTGCAGGAAATTTCCCATGAGGATTGCGCTGTCAAGCCAAGGAGATTCGAACCTTGGATCTCTCATTAGACCAGCCTTGATTGCGCAATAGAGGCAGGCAATTAGTGGATGAGTTTTGAACCTGTGACTTGTTCAAAACCAAGCTAGTTTTTGTGTAACTTTATGAGATAGTACTGAGTACTTGTGAGGAGTATTGTGCTATGTACTGTTACATGTTCTCTCCATATAATATACAAAATATCTGAGGGGTTTTCAGCTATAAGCTTTCCCCATTACATATTGTGTTTATGTGCGCATGCGACTGTTTCCATTTCCGCAAATTGATAATTGATTGTAGAAGAGATTATGTGTTGCATATGAATTCGAATTAGTATGTGATCAGGATAATCTCGGTGGATAAATCTTCATTATTCAGAAAATTTCTACATGGTATCAGATCGAATCAATCATCGGGATCTATTGTAGTGATTACAATATTATTTCGGTAGACAGAGTCTGTATCGGGCCAGGTAGCCTCTGGATCCATCCTTTCTCTGAAAGGTGATATACCCAGTAAATTCCCATACAGTCGATCTCTGTGCTAGAAATAATTTGTTCTCACAGATCCAGAAGCAGTTGAGTTTTTGAGCTTGGAATTTGAATTTTGCAGCAGTTTGTTTTCTTGGTGCTAGAGTTGAAAATTTCTTGCAACGGTTTGCGACTCGAATATGCTCTTGAAGGCAGTTCGCATTATGTTGCATGTAAGGATCGCATGGAGGCAGTATTAGAAGATAATGGACTGAAGGATTTTGTAGATACGGATGTCCAAAAACCCACTGATCCTGTTGAAGTCGAGGCTTGGCAAAAGAAGATGGCGAAATGTCGAAGGATTCAGTTGGAGGGCGTAAAGGATCACATTGTATCCAGCCTGCATGGAAAAGCTTCTCCATATTTAATGTGGAAAGCGTTGGCAGATCTATTCCAGAGTAAGAGCGACCAAAGGAAGCTGGCGCTCAAGGATAAGCTCAAAAATATTAAGATGGAGAAAGGCGACAGTATCGCCAAGTACCTCATGAAGTTCACTCAATGCAGAGATGAGCTGGGAAGTGTGGGGGTGACTGTCGAAGAAGAGGATATGGTAGACCTAGCTCTCCTTGGTCTTCCGAAGGCTTGGCATTCATATCAAGATAGTGTCAATGGTTGGGAGAAGTTGCCGGGATGGGAGCGCCTTTGGGCGGATCTCATGCAGGAGGAGATAAGGAGGACTACCAGGGACGGATCTTCATCAAAGGTATCTGATGAAGAAAATTGCGCTTTGGCTGCCAAAGCAAAGAAGGGGAAGAGAAAGAAGGCTTCTCAGTATGGTGCAAAAGGCAAGAAGCAAGACATGTCCAAGGTGAAGTGTTTTCACTGTCACCAGCACGGACACTATGCCACAAATTGTCCGCAGAAGAAGAAAAATAAGAAGGCTGTTGGATCTGCAGCGGGAGAAGCATTGGCTTCTCAATTCGAACTGGATTTTTCACTGATCGCATGCTTGGTTTCAAGTGTGGCGGGATCAGTTTGGTTCTTGGACAGTGGTGCGTCATTTCACATGACCGGAGATCGAGATCTGTTTTCAGATCTGGAGGAAATATCTTGGAGTGCACATCGAGATGGGCGATGATGGTAGATACAGTGCGACTGGTATCGGTACCATTTCCTTTGAGAGGGAGTCTGGTAAACCTTTCATATTGAAGGAAGTTTTGCATGTTCCAGGATTGATGAAGAACCTGATCTCTATGGAAATGTTGGAAGAAAATGGGTATGATGTGGTCTTCAGTGAAGGAAAAGCCTTCCTGCGCAGTAAGACTACTAGTGAGACCCGGAAGATAGGGGTTTGAGTCAAGAACCTTTATCAGTTGCAAGTAGATGGCTGCACAGAAATGGCATGCAAGGTGGGAGAAGTGGTGAGCTGGGATGATGAGGGCGAACTGTGGCACAGGAGATTGGGCCACCTTCACCACGGAGGTTTGAAGATCCTGCAGCAGATTTCTACTGGGCTTCGTAAGGGCACTCTTGCGTAGTCAGATCAGTGCAAGGGGTGTACTTTAGGAAAGTATGTGAAAGCCACCTTTCATGAGAAGGATAGTCACGCCACGACGATCCTTGAGAGAGTTCACATAGACGTGTGTGGTCCTTTCTCAGTAGCTTCGACAGCAAAGCACAAGTACTATGTGATCTTTGTTGATGATTTCTCTCGAAAGTGTTGGATCTTCTTCATGCAGAAGAAGAGCGAGACATACTCTAAGTTCTGTGAGTTCAAAGCACTAATCGAGAAGGAATCGGGGAAGAAGGTGAAGGCTCTTAGGAGTGACAATGGTGGTGAATTAATCTCGGCTGAATTCAAGGAATTTTTCAGCGCAGAAGGGATTCGAAGAGAGCTCATCGCACCCCATAACCCACAGCAGAACGGGGTGGCTGAGCAGAATAACAGAATGATCGTGGGTGCTGCACGGGCGATGTTGCATGATTAGGGCCTACCCCTTCAGTTGTGGGCTGAGGCATGCAATACAGCAGTGTATGTGCAGAACCGTTGTCCTCACAAGGTTCTTGGCATGAGTACACCGGAGGAGGCGTTTTCTGGCAAGAGGCCTGATATTTCTCATCTGAGAATTTTTGGCTCACCTGTCTACATGCATGCGACGAAGGACACCAGAAAGAAGCTGGATCCAACCGCAGAGGTTGGAATATTTGTGGGGTGCATTGATACACCTCACAACTATCGGGTGTATTTTCCAGACAGTCGCAAGACTGTTGTGCGATGGGATATCAAGTTTCAGGAGGAGAAAGCCATGCAGTGTTCGCTTGAGAGGGAGCCACACTTGCATGCAGATGAGGAGTTATTAGTTCCTAAGGAGGAGCTTCCGGATGTGGATCAACCACAAGAGGAAGTTCAGGAGGTGGAAGAGACCACCCATGCAGCGCCAACCATCAGAGGGCGCAAGCGCACTACAGAAGCTGAGCGACTGGCTCGAGATGCAGATCAGGTCGTAGAACCACCTACAACACAGCGCAGACAGAGGCAGTCACCGGATCGGTACACTGGATACATGGCTCTTATGAGTAAATGTGTCGTGACGGAGCCATCCTCTTTTGAGGAAGCTGTGGAGGAACCCGCATGGGTAGATGCCATGATCAAAGAACATGATTCGATCATCAGAAACAGTGCATGGGAGATTGTCCCAAGACCGGAGGGGAAATCAGTGGTGGGTTCACGATGGATCTACAAAGTGACGCAGGCAGCTGACGGGAGTGTGGAGAAGTACAAGGTGAGATTTGTCGCTCGTGGCTTCTCAAAGATCGAGGGGATTGATTATGAGGAGACCTTTGCACCTGTCGCAAGCTACTCTTCCATACGGATGATCCTAGCTCTATCAGCGCAGATGGGATGGCACATCCATCAGATGGATGTGAAGACTGCGTTCCTCAACGGAGTCATTGAGGAGGAGGTGTACATAGAGCAGCCTGAAGGTTTCGAGATCTTCAGCAGTGAGTCACATGTTTTCCGACTCAAGAGAGCACTGTACGTGCTGAAGCAAGCACCTCGTGCTTGGTACACACGGATAGACAGTTATTTCAACGGGCTTGGATTTTCCAAGAGTGAGGCGGATCCTAACCTGTACCAGATTGTGGTGGAGGGGAAGCTGCTGATCATTGTACTGTATGTAGATGATCTGTTTTTGACGGGTGATGAGCTGTTGATACTTTCATGCAAGGAGGATCTTGCACGAGAGTTCGAGATGAAGGACTTGGGCCTCCTTCATTATTTCCTGGGATTGGAGATTTGGCAGCGCAGTGGTGGACTATTTGTTTCTCAGAGAAAGTATGCTCGGGAGATTCTGGAGAGGTTCAACATGCATGGCTGCAAGCCTGTTGACACTCCTCTTCCTGGAGGTTGGAGGAAGGAGGATGCTACTTCAGCGGAGGTAGTGGATACCACTGTCTATTGACGGTTGGTGGGGTCGCTTATGTATCTGGTCAATACACGACCCAATATATGATATGCTGTTAACCAGCTTTCGCAAGCTATGGTTAAGCTTACCAAGCTCTACTGGAAGGTAGGCAAGCATGTATTGCGTTATCTTAGTGGCACATCGGGATATGGTCTATGGTACAGACAGGAGGATGGAGCGAAGCTTTCCGGTTTCACTGATGCAGATTGGGCAGGGAGCCCAACAGACTGAAAGAGCACATCTGGAGGAGTTTTCAGCATTGGGTCGATAGCAGTTTCCTAGTATAGCAGGAAGAAGAGATTCATGGTAATCAGTTCAGCAGAGGCCGAGTACATGGCAGCAAGTTTGGCTGCATGCGAGGCTATTTGGATGAGGAAGATCCTGGTCGGGTTGTTCGGGTCACACTTGGAGCCTACGGTGATTTATTGTGATAACCAGAGTTGCATTAAACTCTCGGCTAATCCATTATTTCATGATAGATCCAAACACATCGACATCAGGTACCATCATATCAGAGATTGTGTGCAGCGGAGAATCATGTTACTTTCATATATTCCCACGGAGGATCAGGATGCTGACATCTTGACGAAGGCACTCACCAGGAGAAAATTCGAATACCACAGAGGCAGGATAGGGGTTGCAGATAATCCATATCTTGTTGAGAGGGAGTGTTGAAAATGCAACAAGATGATGGAGCTTAGTGAAATGAAGTCGCCTTCACTAAGTGGGCCCGCAGGCTATTTTTGGCGCAAAGTCTATTTTTAGAATATGTCTATTTTTAGACATATGGAGCATGGTCTGGGAGTTGCAGTATGCTATTCTTGGATGATTGGTCATGTTGGTAAAAATAGATGGACCTCTATTTTTAGACATAAAGGTCGAAGTCTATTTTTAGACTGCCTGTCTAAAAATAGGTCAGTCAAATATTATTAGCCCTTACTAATGTTTGGACTCTAAACTTCAGTTTATTCTCTTGGAGAATTTCAGTTGGAGCTACGGAAGTGGCCCACGCATCTGACAGAAGGAATTACACTATTCCTTGGTGTTTGGTGAGCTCATGCATGGTTGACTTCAGTTAGGACTTCAGTGGCAGAAGTTTGGTGGAGTTGATGAGACAGTTGGTGGAGTTGTATTCGGCTTAACTTAGATGAACTAGTTGTGATTAGTTTAACTAGCTAATCAACTAGTAATGAGTGGAGTGAATTAAATATTATTTAATTCACTAATTATTAACTTGTTATTGAACTCAAGAACACATCAGTTCACTACAGTGCATGGAAAGTTCAGTGGAGACCAGTGAAAGAGGTAGATGAAAGGGTTGAGATAGCTATCAGTTGTGACATTAGTTGTGCATGAGATTTGCACCACACTTGGAGGAAATTTCCCATGAGGATTGCGCTGTCAAGCCAAGGAGATTCGAACCTTGGATCTCTCATTAGACTAGCCTTGATTGCGCAATAGAGGCAGGCAATTAGTGGATGAGTTTTGAACCTGTGACTTGTTCAAAACCAAGCTAGTTTGTGTGTAACTTTATGAGATAGTACTGAGTACTTGTGAGGAGTATTGTGCTATGTACTGTTACATGTTCTATCCATATAATATACAAAATAGCTGAGGGGTTTTCAGCTATAATCTTTCCCCATTACATATTGTGTTTATGTGCGCATGCGACTGTTTCCATTTCCGCAAACTGATGATTGATTGTAGAAGAGATTATGTGTTGCATATGAATTTGAATTAGTATGTGATCAGGATAATCTCGGTGGATAAATCTTCATTATTCAGCAAATTTCTACATGGTATCAGAGTGAATCAATCATCTAGATCTATTGCAGTGATTACAATATTATTTCGGTAGACAGAGTCTGTATCGGGCCAGGTAGCCTCTGGATCCATCCTTTCTCTGAAAGGTGATATATCCAGTAAATGCCCATACAGTCGATCTCTATGCTAGAAATAATTTGTTCTCACAGATCCAGAAGCAGTTGAGTTTTTGAGCTTGGAATTCAAATTTTGCAGCAGTTTGTTTTCTTGGTGCCGGAGTTGAAAATGTCTTTCAACGGTTTGCAACTCGAATATGCTCTTGAAGGCAGTTCGAATTATGTTGCATGGAAGGATCATATGGAGGCAGTATTAGAAGAGAATGGACTAAAGGAGTTTGTAGATACAGATGTCCAAAAGCCCACTGATCCTACTGAAGTCGAGGCTTGGCAAAAGAAGATGGCGAAATGTCGAAGGATTCTGTTGGAGGGCGTAAAGGATCACATTGTATCCAGCCTGCATAGAAAAGCTTCTCCATATTTAATGTGGAAAGCGTTGACAGATCTATTCCAGAGTAAGAGCGAACAAAGGAAGCTGGCGCTCAAGGATAAGCTCAGAAACATTAAGATGGAGAAAGGCGACAGTATCGCCAAGTACCTCACGAAGTTCACTCAATGCAGAGATGAGTTGGGAAGTGTGGGGGTGACTGTCGAAGAAGAGGATATGGTGGACCTGGCTCTCCTTGGTCTTCCGAAAAGTTGGCATGCATATCAAGATAGTGTCAATGGTCAGGAGAAGTTGCCGGGATGGGAGCGACTTTGGGCGGATCTCATGCAAGAGGAGATAAGGAGGACTACCAGGGACGGATCTTCATCAAAGGTATCTGATGAAGAAAATTTTGCTTTGGCTGCCAAAGAAAAGAAGGGGAAGAGCAAGAAAGCTTCTCAGTCTGGTGCGAAAGGCAAGAAGCAAGACATGTCCAAGGTGAAGTGTTTTCACTGTCACCAGCACGGACACTATGCCACAAATTGTCCGCAGAAGAAGAAAAATAAGAAGGCTGCTGGATCTGCAGTGGGAGAGGCATTGGCTTCTCAATTCGAACTGGATTTTTCACTGATCGCATGCTTGGTTTCAAGTGTGGCGGGATCAGTTTGGTTCTTGGACAGTGGTGCGTCATTTCACATGACCGGAGATCGAGATATGTTTTCAGATCTGGAGGAAAAATATCTTGGAGTGCACATCGATATGGGCGATGATGGTAGATATAGTGCAACCGGTATCGGTACCATTTCCTTTGAGAGGGATTCTGGTAAACCATTCATATTGAAGGAAGTTTTGCATGTTCCAGGATTGATGAAGAATCTGATCTTTATGGCGATGTTGGAAGACAAGGGGTATGATGTGGTCTTTAGCGAAGGAAAAGCTTTCCTGCGCAGTAAGACAACTGGAGAAACCCAGAAGATAGGGGTTCGAGTCAAGAACCTTTATCAGTTGCAAGTAGATGGCTACGTAGCAATGGCATGCAAGGCAGGAGAAGTGGTGAGCCGGGATGATGGCGAGCTGTGGCACCGGAGATTGGGCCACCTTCACCATGGAGCTTTGAAGATACTGCAGAAGATTTCTACTGGGCTTCCTAAGGGCACTCTTGCGCAGTCAGATCAGTGCAAGCGGTGTACCTTGGGGAAGTATGTGAAATCCACCTTTCACGAGAAGGATAGTCGCGCCACGACGATCCTTGAGAGAGTTCACACGGACGTGTGTGGTCCTTTCTCAGTTGCTTTGACATCAAAGCACAAGTACTACGTGATCTTTGTTGATGATTTCTCTCGGAAGTGCTGGATCTTCTTCATGCAGAAGAAGAGCGAGACATTTTCTAAGTTCTGTGAATTCAAGGCGCTGGTAGAGAAGGAATCGGGGAAGCATGTGAAAGCTCTTAGGAGCGACAATGGTGGATTAATCTCGAGTTTGAATTCCGCGACAAAGGAATTTTGCAGCGCGAAAGCGAAGGGATTCGGAGAGAGCTCATCGCACCCCGTAACCCACAGCAGAATGGGGTGGCTGAGCGGAAGAACAGAACGATCGTGGGTGCTGCACGGGCGATGTTGCATGATTAGGGCCTACCCCTTCACTTGTGGGCTGAGGCATGCAATACAGCAGTGTATGTGCAGAACCGTTGTCCTCACAAGGTTCTTGGCATGAGTACACCAGAGGAGGCGTATTCTGGCAAGAGGCCTGATATTTCCCATTTGCGGATTTTCGGATCTCCTGTCTACATGCATGTGACGAAGGATGCAAGAAGGAAGCTGGATCCAACTGCTGAAGTTGGAATATTTGTGGGGTACACTGATACACCTCACAACTATCGGGTGTATGTGCCAGACAGTCGCAAGACTGTTGTGCGACGGGATATAAAATTTCGGGAGGAGAAAGCCATGCAGTGTTCGCTTGAGAGGGAGCTACACTTGCATGCAGATGAGGAGCTGTTAGTTCCTAAGGAGGAGCTTCTGGATGTGGATCAGCCACAAGAGGAAGTTCAGGAGGTGGAAGAGACCACCCATGCAGCGCCAACCATCAGAGGGCGCAAGCGCACTACAGAAGATGAGCGACTGGCTCGAGATGCAGAGAAGGTTGTAGGACCACCTACAGCACAGCGCAGACAGAGGCAGTCACCGGATCGGTACACTGGATACATGGCTCTTGCGAGTCAATGTGTCGTGACGGAGCCATCCTCTTTTGAGGAAGCTGTGGAGGAACCCGCATGGGTAGATGCCATGATCGAAGAATATGATTCAATCGTCAGAAACAGTGCATGGGAGATTGTCCCAAGACCGGAGGGGAAATCAGTGGTGGGTTCGCGATGGATCTACAAAGTGAAGCAGGCGGCTGACGGGAGTGTGGAGAAGTACAAGGCGAGATTTGTCGCCGGTGGCTTTTCACAGATCGAGGGGATTGACTATGAGGAGACCTTTGCACCTGTCGCAAGGTACTCTTCCATACGGACGATCCTTGCTCTCTCAGCGCAGATGGGGTGGCACATTCATCAGATGGATGTGAAGACTGCATTCCTCAATGGAGTTATTGAGGAGGAGGTGTACATAGAACAGCCTGAAGGTTTCGAGATCTTCAGCAGTGAGTCGCATGTGTGCCGACTCAAGAGAGCACTGTACGGGCTGAAGCAAGCACCTCGTGCTTGGTACACACGGATTGACAGTTATTTCACCGGGCTTGGATTTTCCAAGAGTGAGGCGGATCCTAACCTGTACCATATTGTGGTGGAGGGGAAGCTGCTGATCATTGTACTGTATGTAGATGATCTGATTTTGACGGGTGATGAGCTGTTGATACTTTCATGCAAGGAGGATCTTGCACGAGAGTTCAACATGCATGGCTGCAAGCCTATTGACACTCCTCTTCCTGGAGGTTGGAGGAAGGAGGATGCTACTTCAGCGGAGGTAGTGGATACCACTGTCTATCGACAGTTGGTGGGGTCGCTTATGTATCTGGTCAATACACGACCCGATATATGCTATGCTGTTAACCAGCTTTCGCAAGCTATGGTTAAGCCTACCAAGCTCTTCTGGAAGGCAGGCAAGCATGTATTGCGTTATCTTAATGGCACATCGGGATATGGTCTATGGTACAGACAGGAGGATGGAGCGAAGCTTTCTGGCTTCACTGATGCAGATTGGGCAGGGAGCCCAACGGACCGAAAGAGCACATCTGGAGGAGTTTTCAGCATTGGGTCGACAACAGTTTCCTGGTACAGCAGGAAGCAGAGATCCGTGGCACTCAGTTCAGCAGAGGTCGAGTACATGGCAGCAAGCTTGGCTGCATGCGAGGCTATTTGGATGAGGAAGATCCTCGTTGGATTGTTCGGGTTGCATTTGGAGCCTACAATGATTTATTGTGATAACCAGAGTTACATTAAACTCTCGGCTAATCCAGTATTTCATGATAGATCGAAACACATCGACATCAGGTACCATCATATCAGAGATTTTGTTCAGCGGAGAATCATGATGCTTTCAAATATTCCCACAGAGGATCAGGATGCTGACATCTTGACGAAGGCGCTCACCAGGACCAAGTTCGAATTCCACAGAGGCAGGATAGGGGTTGCAGATAATCCATATCTTGTTGAGAGGGAGTGTTGAAAATGCAACAAGATGATGGAGCTTAGTGGAATGAAGTCGCCTTCACTAAGTGGGCCCGCAGGCTATTTTTGGCGCAAAGTCTATTTTTAGACTATGTCTATTTTTAGACATATGGAGCATGGTCTAGGAGTTGCAGTATGCTATTCTTGGATGATTGGTCGAGTTGGTAAAAACAGATGGACCTCTATTTTTAGACATACAGGTCGAAGTCTATTTTTAGACTGCCTGTCTAAAAATAGGTCAGTCAAATATTATTAGCCCTTAATAATATTTGGACTCTAAACTTTAGTTTATTCTCTTGGAGCACTTCAGTTGGAGCTACGGATGTGGCCCATGCATCTGACAGAAGGAATTATGCTATTCCTTGGGGTTTGGTGAGCTCATGCATGGTTGAATTCAGTTAGGACTTCAGTGGCAGAAGTTTGGTGGATTTGATGAGACAGTTGGTGGAGTTGTGTTCGGTTTAACTTAGTTGAACTAGTTGAGATTAGTTTAACTAGCTAATCAACTAGTAATGAGTGGAGTGAATTAAATATTATTTAATTCATTAATTAGTAACTCATTATTCAACTCAAGAACACATCAGTTCACTATAGTGCATGGACAGTTCAGTGGAGACCAGTGAAAGAGGTAGATGAAAGGGTTGAGATAGTTATCAGTTGTGACATTAGTTGTGCATGAGATTTGCACCACACTTGGAGGAAATTTCCCATGAGGATTGCGTTGTCAAGCCAAGGAGATTCGAACCTTGGATCTCTCATTAGACCAGCCTTGATTGCACAATAGAGGCAGGCAATTAGTGGATGAGTTTTGAACCTATGACTTGTTCAAAACCAAGCTAGTTTGTGTGTAACTTTATGAGATAGTACTGAGTACTTGTGAGGAGTATTGTGCTATGTACTGTTAAATGTTCTCTCCATATAATATACAAAATAGTTGAGGGGTTTTCAGCTATAAGCTTTCCCCATTACATATTGTGTTTATGTGCGCATGCGACTGTTTCCATTTCCGCAAATTGATGATTGATTGTAGAAGATATTGTGTGTTGCATATGAATTCGAATTAGTATGTGATCAGGATAATCTCGGTGAATAAATCTTCATTATTCAGCAAATTTCTACACCTCAAAGGGAAAGAATGCAAAGAGTATCAGTATAAGTAAGGTCAAGCCTTCATTTTTAGTCATTTTCAGTTAATGATCAAAGGAATAAAACCATAGGGTTGAGTTTCAAGATGAGAAGGCAAGCTGATCATAAGGTTGCTACTGTTATGTAACTGAATGTGTTAAGAACCAAGAACATCAGAAAAAGTAAAATCATTATGTCCTAGCACCTGCAAATCAAAAGTGCCCAAAAGAAGATAGCACACATAATTGTGAAAGTTGTGGTGCTTGTCAAAAATGGATTTATAATGCGTAGAGATCAATAAGAAGGATGAAAACAAGTTTCTCAGTCACCCCTCAAGCAAAAGGAAATTTGATCTCCAAGGTAAAACAGAGAATTTTTAAGGATGTTGCCACCATGCAAGTACCTAAAGTTATGAAAATGATTGGAAGACATGAGTAGGGCCAAAACACAGTAGAACATGTGACTCAAACAAGAAATCTGTAAAACAGAGTGATAAAGGCACCAATAGGTCAAAGGAAGTCAAATTTCACCATGTCAGCAACCTGTAGACCAACAAAGAAAAATGGTTAGAAAGGATAAAGATCACTTGAATGTTGTTTTAAGTCACTTACTGAAAAAAATCAAAATGAAAAATCAGTAAAAGTGACCAAGGGACTGAAAACATTAGAAAGTGGGTTTACAAGGGATAAATTTGTTTTACTGAGACTATAAAGAGCCATTTTGTTTATCACTCAGCTCATTATGCACATGCAAAAGAGCAAAAAATCCTTCAAAGAGAAAATTTCAATTTTCCGTGAGAAATTGGGTGATTTTTCCTGGCGCTACATGTTCGTGCAGGAGCTATCCCTACAACAACTGGTGCTACGCATTCAGGAGGTTTATCTGTGTAAAAATACACTACGCTGTCATTCAGGTGAATGCATTGCGCGTTCAGGCGAGCATTACCTGTTCGCCCATAAACAACCTAACAGACACATGAAAGGTTCAGCGTTGCGCCCAGGGAGAGCTCAACAGGCCCAGAACGTGCTCGTCACTGCACTCAGGAAACCCGGTAGGCCTGCACGCGTGCAGTTGCTACACCCAGGAGGCCTGACACCCAACAGTGCATTCAGGCATTGTGCCTAGAGCAGAAAGCCTCCTGCACTTGCAAATTGTCAAAAAAACCACAAAAGAGCACCTCCAAGCTACATCAAAGACTCTCAAAAGCATTGAAATTTGGTAGGTAGATGTTCTCTTCCTTATCCTCCAATTGAATTTGATGATTGGATGATTAAAGGAATTAACCAAACCATAATGAATAGAAACCCTAAGTCCTCATGAAAAGCACTCTCATTTGAAGAATAAGCAAGAAATTATCAGTCAAGAACGGTGTCCATTAAGGCAATTACAGTGAGTTCAAGTTAACCCTTCATCAAAGCTCAAAGGGGAATCAATCATAAACCCACACCTCCATCTCACTCACTTACAAGAGCTACATTTCACCATAATTTCATTTCACTCCTCCTACCAAGTTTCACAAGTAGGCCTAGGGTTTTTTAGAGGCAACACTAATCACCATGTTAGGAGAAGAAGCGAGTATTAGCAGTCAAGGAGGCCAAGTGCCTATGAGGCAAAAGCACAAAGGTGGGAAGGTTAACATATTTTAACCCCAAGACACTGTCGATCTTACTAACTCTCCGAATATTCTCACATGCTTTCAAAATGTAGGGTGTTTCTAGTTTTGTGAAAGGGTCCAACAAGTACAAAATCACCCACCGCTCACAAGGTTATTCATTCTTAACCAACATAAAAAAAAATCAAGCTTGGCAAGGGCAACCTTTGAAGTCTCATCAGATGCAATTTCTAGTGCTATAGGTATAACTGATGCTGGTAAAAAATGGTTCAAAAGGGAAAAGTTGGACATGAGCTGGTATGAGCCATTTCTCAAGCCTAGGTACAAAGAAGGATGAAAAACTAGTTTCCATTTCTAACACTTTCTAGAGAGGTATGCACCCTTAATGAAGGTCATCATGAAATATTTTACATGTGAGGGGAGATACTCTAGGCTCTAATCCTACCATATCAGATTACTCATGCATTTCACCAGGGTTAAAATGCTTCATTTTCCTTACTACTTGTATAGGAGTATTGAGAGGATGTCTTCTATTTTCTGAAGGAGGGATTATTTCGAGAAAATGAAGAGTTTGTTCCACCACTCCTTGATCAAGATGGTGTTGCTACATCAGTTGGAGCAAAAAGGCATACCTTGGGAGGTGTTCATTTCTCATGAAATATTCACAAGCCTGTAACCCCATCATCAGCCAAATTTACCCTCATCATCTTATCCTCCTCACTCTACTCCTCCACCACATCCTATTGATCACCTCATCATATACACAAGTATTCTCTCCTCAATAAAAACTCCCTTCCTCATCTTCTTTTGTTGCATTAGATCAAGAAGGAAGTGGTAGTGAATAAGAAAGTGACCATGAGAGTGAGGGTGACAGTGAATCAGACCAAAATGAAGATCAGGGTGATGACGAGTCGAGCCAATAAGAAGAAAAAAAAATGGAAATAGAGGGAGGTGATAACAGTGCAAGAAATGAAGAAGCTGACAGTGGAAATGAATTAGGAAGTGATGAAGAAGAGGTCAGCATTGAAGTAGAAGACATGGAGGTGGATAATAATGAAGATGAGGCAAGTGACAAAGAAACAAAGGATGATCCTAAGGATAGCAGTGAGACTAAGAATGCTAATGATAGTCAAAATAGTGAGGCTCATAGTCATGACAGAGATGAGGGAAAAGATGAAGAGAGCAGCCAAATGAAGATGATAACGGTGCAGAAAATGAAGAGGCTAATGACAACATGGACACAAATGAAGAAAGTATCAGTGAGGAACATGGAAACAAGGAAAATGATAGTAATGAAAATAGTCATGACAGTCATGAAAACAATGAATAAAATGAAGAGGCTGATAGTAAAAATGAATATCGCAGTAACGATGAGGCAAGAAGCTACAATGAGGAACAAAATGAAAGTGTAGAAACCAGTGAAGAGGATAAAAGTGAGGCTAATTTTGAAGGTAAAGAGGTAAGAAATAGTCTAGGTGATGAAGAGGAAGTCATGGAAACAAATTATGGTAGCCATGATGAAAACACAAAAAAAACCAGAGTTGAGCCTTTTTCATTAGTATACCAAAGAGGGGAAAGGCAGATGTTTTCTACCTCAAAAAGGTAAGGGGCCATGCCTTCCCCATCCACTAAGCCACTAGATAAAGGTAAAGAAAAGGTAAAAGAAGAAGAATAATATCAACATGATGTTGAGAGAGAGTTTGAAATCATTCAGATTGATAGTGACAAGTAAAATGAAGCAAGGATCTCAAACTTCCTCATCCAGAACAAAAATGCCCTAATTGAAGACCTCCAAGCAAATATAGATAGGGCCAAGAGTGTGAATGATGCCCTTGAGATGGAGAACAGGAAAACAGGGGCACAAATTTCCATTTATGAGGCTAGAGAAATCAAAGCCTGGAAAGAGGCTCAAGCTAGAGGATTTCCTGAGCACCTATGAGGAAAGTGAAGATGATGAAGGACAGTCTAGGCGAAGAGCAAGAACCATGGCTTTGAATAAGGCATTGACAAAACAAAGAGAACAAGAATAAGACTTAGCAGAGCAGCTCCCTCTAAGTGAGTTTCTTTCCATGGAGATAAAACATGATCGAGAGCCTTTGCTGGAAAGAGAAAACATACACTTGGAGGGTAAATTGGAGAAAACCAATAAGGATCTTGATCTCTAAAGGAAGATGACCAAGCATTATGCCCGGAGAAACCAAGTTGCAAGGGCTAAAATAAAAAAGGCCCATGCCAAAATACAAGCACTCAAAGAGAAAAAAATACCAAGAAAACCTTGGAATCTTGGCTGAAGCTTCTCTACAGGCCTCTCAAACCCCATAAGGAAGACATCCACCAAATTTGGCAAAATTTTGACAAATTTTGGTTTTTTGCAAATTTTGAGGTTTCTAAGGGCAACACCCTTGGTGCTATGCTTTCATCTTAGACATCCTTAGGAGGAAATATTTTCAATTTTGGAATCCTCGGCTCAAGTACAGCATGCTCACCAAGTTTCAAAGCATTTGGAGCATTTTTGGTCCCTCAAAAGGCCAAACAACACCTCATTTTTCACCTTTCTGCCTCAGTTTCAGGCCTAGCATTGCGCCTATAGTACTTTTGGGAAATTTAATTTTTGGATAGGTTAATGGAGTTAAATCCCAAGGGAATTTTTGGAACGTACACTCAACATGCTTTCCAACGGGCCATCACAGAGCCAATTCTGACATTGGGAAGGGCATCGAAACTTGGCTGCAAGTGGACCTAGTTTTTCTGGGCATGTGCTATGCGTTCAGACCTCTGCACTACATTTTTGGCCAAAAAGTCAACAAAAGACACTAATTAATTGAAAAATGATATTTTAGTGTTTTTTAAGGAAAATCACTCCAAATTTAGGTGCTAGGAGTTATTTTTGCATTTATTTCATGAGATATTTTGTGCCTTGGACCTTGCATGGTCTCTTGGGCATAAATGACATTTATGACTATTTTTGACATTTTAAAACCCTATTTAGGGTTTTTTCTCTCCTTTGCTAGATAAATAGAGCATGAGGTCCTTATTGTAAAATGTTGGCATTTGATGACTCTTGAGAGCAATATATGGTTTTTTGGAGATTGAAGAAGAAATTGGTGTTGTGGAGTTTGTGAATGGCTTGTTTTGATTGATGATGGAGAAGGCTTGCTTGCAGGATCCCTGAGCTTGGTTAATGGTGATGTGCTTCTATTAAGTTCATGTTTTCTTATGTATCATTGTGTTTCATACTTCTATATTGCATTAGGACAAAGGCTTTACACTAAGAAATGTTTTTCAAAGGCACCTTAGCTCTGTTTGTTCTTCATTGCCTCTATGTTTTCCTCTTCTAGGTCAGTTTAGAGAATTATTAGTTTCTCTCTAGACCCACCCAAGCTTGTTTATCTCATGAATGGTTCAATAAATTAGGTATCAAAGTTTTTTTATGGTTAGCCCTACTTGTCTGATGTCACTAAAACATTGTTCTTGAGATCTTTCTTTGAAGTAGCATTAATTAGGTTTTGCCAAAGAGGCTAGGTTTTGATCATACCCTTTGTCCATGCTTGAATAGTTTTTTTGGAGATATTTATGGCTATGATAATTGATTTTTATGAGTTCCCTCTTATTTGATTAAATTTATATGTTTATCTTAATTTTTTTCTAACCTTGAAGGTGAAATCACTAGAAGTTAAATGAGTTTCTCGCCTTCTGTGTTTCATTGGATTGTTTGTCTTAAATGCTTATTTGCTTTAGTTGAATCAAAGATTTATTGGTTTTCCTTGTCTTATGATTACTTCTTTATGATAAATAGTGTTGAAGTCCCTTCTTGTTAAATTATTTGACAAAGGATTCTTAATTGCCCTTTTCCCTACTTTGTTCACAAACTTGATGTTCATTTCATTTCATACAAACCTTGAAAATCCATTTGACCATGCTAGATTTTCCCTGTGATGTACCCTGATTCATTTTTGAAATTTCCATGACTTTTTATTGACTCCATAGCCCAATGACTTGAATATTTCCTCAATCCACCTATTCTACTTGATCATATACCCAACCAAAACAAACAAACAAACCCTAAACTTAACAACTAGCCTAAAATCAAACCCTAAAATCAAAAAAGTTCACATCGTTTGCACAAAATAGAGAGAGCCCTCTCTGAGTCCAGGAAAGATAGGTCCTAGGACTCCAAAAACTGGTTTGATGTTACCTTGTGCATTTGTTCTCACCAATGTAACAAATCATAGGAATCTACAGGTACAAAATCACCCAGAGCTCACAAGGTTATTCATTCTTAACCTACAAAACAAACAATCAAGCTTGGCAGGGGTGACCTTTGAACTCTCATCAGATGCCATTTATAGTGCTACAGGTATACCTGATGTTGGTAAAAAATGGTTCAAAAGGGAAAAGTTGGACATGAGATGCTATGATCCATTTCTCAAGCCTAGGTATAAAGAAGGCTCCAAAACTATTTTCCCTTTCTCACACTTGTTAGAGAGGTATGCACCCTTAATGAAGGTCATTATGAAATATTTTACATGTGAGGGGAGATACTCTAGGCTCTACTCCTACCATATCAAATTACTCATGCATTTTACCAGGATTAAAATGCTTCATTTTCCTTACTACTTATATAGTAGTATCGACAAGATGTCTTCTATTGTCCGAAGGAGGAATTATTCCCAGCAAATGCAGAGTTTGTTCCATCACTCCTTGATCAAGATGGTGCTGCTACATCGGTTGGAGAAAAAAAGCATACCTTTGGGAGGTGTTCATTGCTCATGAAATATTCACAAGCCCACATCCCCATCATCAGCCAAATTTACCCTCATCATCTCATCCTCCTCCCTCTACTCCTCCACCACCTCCTACTGATCATGCCTCATTATCTACACAAGTATCCTCTCCTCAAGAAAACCTAACTTCATCATCTTCTCCTAATGCGTCACATCAAGAAGGAAGTGGTAGTGAACAAGAAAGTGACCATGAGGGTGAGGGTGACAATGAATCAAACCAAAATGAAGATGAGGATTATGATGAGTCAAGCCAACAAGAAGCAGAAAACATGGAAATAGAGGGAGATGATAACAGTGAGAGAAATGAAGAAGCTGACAGTGGAAATGAATTAAGCAGTGATGAAGAAGAGGTCAACAATGAAGCAGAAGACATGGAGGTGGATAATAATGAAGGTGAGGCAAGTGACAAAGAAATAGAGGATGATCATAAGGACAACAGTGAGACTAAGAGCCCTAATGACAGTCAAAATAGTGAGGCTCATAGTCATGATAGAGATGAGGGAAAATATGAAGAGAGCAGCCAAAATGAAGATGATAATAGTGCAGAAAATGAAGAGGCTAGTGATAGCATGGACACCAAATAAGAAAGCATTAGTGAGGAACAGGACAACAAGGAAAATGACAGTCATGACAACAATCATGGTAGTCATGAAAAAAATGA
Organism: Pinus albicaulis; assembly: GCA_034641835.2. Classification (NCBI taxonomy): domain Eukaryota; kingdom Viridiplantae; phylum Streptophyta; class Pinopsida; order Pinales; family Pinaceae; genus Pinus; species Pinus albicaulis. Next base: position 1,903,985,987 of record CM076575.1, on the reverse strand, counting down.
AGAAGATGAAGAGGCTAATATTCAAAATGAATATCACAACAATGATGAGGCAAGCAGCTACAATGAGGAACAAAATGAAAGTGCAGAAAATAGTGAAGAGGCTAAAAGTGAGGTTGATTTTAAAGGTAAATAGGTAAGCAGCATTCCAGGTGGTGAAGAGACAGACATGGAAACAAATTATGTCAGCCATGATGAAAACACCAAAATAAGCAGAGTTGAGCCTTTTTCGTTGGTATACCAAAGAGGGGAAATGTAGGTGTTTGATGCCTCAAAAAGGCAAGGGCCCATGCCTTCCCCTTCCACTAATCCACTAGATAAAGGCAAAGAAAAGGTAAAAGAATAAGAAGAAGATCAACATAAGGTTGAGAGAGAGTTTGAAGTCATTCAAATTGACAGTGATGACAAAAATGAAGCAAGGATCTCAAACTTGCTCATCTAGAACAAAAATTCCCTAATTGAAGACCTCCAAGAAAATCTAGATAGGGCCAAGAGTGTGAATGATGCCTTTGAGATCGAGAATAGGCAACTAGGGGAAAAAAATTCAATTTATGAGGCTAGAACAATCAGAGCCTAGAAAGAGGCTCAAAGGGCATAGGTAAAGCTAGAGGAATTCTTGGGCACCTATGAGGAAAGTGATGATGAAGAAGGACAATCTAGGAGGAGACCAAGAACCATGGGTTTGAAGAAGGCATTGGCAAAAGAAAGAGAACAAGAATCAGCCTCGGCAGAGAAACTCCCTCTAAGTGAGATGATTTCCATGGAGATAGAAAATGATTGGGAGCCTTAGCTAGAAAGAGAAAACATACACTTGGAGGCTAAATTGGAGAAAGCGAATAAGGATCTTGATCTACAAAGGAAGATGACCAAGCATTATGCCTGGAGAAACCAAGTTGCAAGGGATAAACTCAAAAAGGCCCATGCCAAAATAAAAGCACTCAAAGAGGAAAAAAACCAAGAAAACCTTGGAATCTTAGCTGAATCTTCTCTACATGCCTCTCAAACCCCATAAAGAAGACATTCACCAAATTTGGGAAAATTTTGACAAATTTTGGTTTTTTGCAAATTTTGAGGCCTCTAAGCGTAGCACCCTTGGCGCTAAGATTTCATCTCAGACATCTTCATGAGGAAAGCTTTGTGTTTTTGGAAACCTCAGCTCAGGTACAACATGATCACCAAGTTTCAGAGCATTTGGAGCATTTTTGGTCCCTCAAAAGAACAAAAAACACCTCATTTTTCACCTTTTTGTCTCATTTTCAATCCTGGCGCTGCCCCTAGAGAAATTTTGGGAAATTTAATTTTTGGATAGGTTAGTGGAGCCCAATCAAACCAAGGGAATTTTTGGAAATTAGATTCATTAGGATTTCCAACGGGCCATCACGGAGCCAATTCTGACATAAGGAAGGTCATCAAAACTTAGCTGCAAGTGGACCTAGGTTTTCCAGACATGTGCTATGCGTTCAGACCTCTGTGCTGCATTTTTGGCCACAAAATCATAAAAATACACTCATTAATGGAAAAATGATATTTTAGTGTTTTTTAAGGAAAATCACTTCAAATTTAGGTGCTAGGAGTTATTTTTGCATTTATTTCATGAGATATTTTGTGCCTTGGGCCTTGCATGGTCTCTTAGGCATAAATGACATTTATGACTATTTTTGAGATTTTCAAACCTTGGTTAGGGTTTTTTCCCTCCTTTTCTAGATAAATAGAGCATGAGGGCTTTATTTTAAAATTTTGGCATTTGATGACTCTTGAGATAAATATATGGTTTTTTGGAGATTGAAGAAGAAATTGTTGTTATGGAGTTTGTGAATGGCTTGTTTTAATTGATGATGGAGAAGGCTTGCTTCTAGGATCCCTGAGCTTGGTTAATGGTGATGTGCTTCTATTCAGTTCGTGTTTTCTTATGTATCATTGTGTTTCATCGTTCTATATTGCAGTAGGACAAAGGTTTCAGACTAAGAATTTTTTTTGAAAGGCACCTTAGCTCTGTTTGTTCTTCACTGCCTCTATGTTTTCCTCTACTATGTCATTTTAGAGAATTATTAGTTGCTCTCTAGACCCACCCAATCTTGTTTATTTCATGAATGTTTCAACACAGTAGGTATCAAAGATGTTTTATGGTTAACTCTGCTTGTTTGATGTCAGTAAAACATTGTTCTTGAGATCTTTCTTTGAAGTACCACTAATTAGGTTTTGCCAAAGAGGCTATGTTTCAATCATACTCTTTGTCCATTTTTGAATAATTGTTTTGGAGATATTTATGGACATGATCAATGATTTTTAGGAGTTCCCTCTTCTTTGATTAAAATTATATGTTTATCTTAAATGTTTTCAAACTTTGAAGGTGAAATCACTACAAGTTAAATGATTTTGTCGCCTTCTATATTTCATTGGATTGTTTGTCTTAAATTCTTATTTGCTTAAGTTGAATCAAAGAGTTATTGGTTTTCCCTGTCTTATGATTACTTCTTTATGCTAAATAGTGTTGAAGTCCCTTCTTGTTAAAGTATTTGACAAAGGAATCTTTATTACCCTTTGCCCTACTTTGTTCACAAACTTGATGTTCATTTCATTTCACACAAACCTTGAAAATCCATTTGACCATGGTAGATTTGCCCTGTGATGTACCATGATTAATTGTTGAACTTTCCATGACTTTTTATTGACTCCATAGCCCAATGAATTGAAGATTTCCTCACTCCGCATATTCTACTTGATCATCTACCTAACCAAAACAAGCAAACAAGCCCTAAACATAACAACTAACCTAAAATCAAACCCTAAAAGAAAACAAGTTCACATCCTTTGAACAAAATAGAGAGATTCCTCTCTGAGTCCAAGAAGGCTAGGTCATAGGACTCCAAAGATTGGTTTGGTGTTACCTTGTGCATTTGTTCTCACCAATCTAACAAATCATGGGAACCTAATAGTATACAGTAAGAAATTTTTATTTACACAGTAAAAATAGAAGCAACAAGCACAAGCTTGACTAATCCACAAATACCTTAGTTTAATAGAAAAAATTATGAATATTGGGCTATTACAGTGAAGGCTTTGCTTTATTCTAAAGATATTTTGGAATTGGAGGAGAATGGTTTCCAAGAACCAACAGATGCAATAGCACAAAAGGATGTGTTGAGAGACAATTGGAAGAAAGACTCCAAAGCCATATTATACATCTTTCAATTAGTTCATGAAAGTATTTTCCCAAGGATTGCAACAGAAAATAAGTCCAAGAAAGCATGGGATACCCTCTAGAAAACCTACCAAGGCATGGCAAAGGTGAAGATGAAAGATCTACAAATGCTGAGAAGAGATTTTGAGACAATTTGTATGAAATATTATGAAAACGTAGACTCATTTTTGATACATGTAATTTGGTTGGTTACTCAAATTGGGTCTCATGGTGAGACACTTGAGGAAAGGAAAATAGTTGAGAAAGTTTTCAGAATTCTTCCATCAAGGTTTAATGCCATAATTGTGGACATAGAAGAGACCAAAGAGCTCTCATAGTTTTCAGTGGATGAGCTTCACACATCACTGATGTCTCATGAGCATAGGTTGAACAAAGCAACAAAATCATTATTGGAGCATGCTTTGAAGACACAAGTTTCATTTGGTCAAGGTAGGGTCGAGGAAGAACAAATTATAGAGGAAGAGGCATGATCCCACATATAGGTGGAAGAAGCAGCCATTCAATTTCAAATGGAAGGGACAACAATCAAAATCCAAGTCAAGGCCCAAGAGAAAATCAAGCACAAGGTCAAAGGTATTATAAATCTCAAGTTCAATGTCATTATAGTAATAAGTATGGTAATTATGAAAATTAATGTAGACAGAAGCAATATGACATAAGTAAAAAACCAAGTGCAAATTTCATAAAGGAAAATTAGAACCATGATAGCATTTTTTTAGCTTGTAATGTAGCACAAGAAAAACAAGGAGATGTATGGTTTCTAGATTCAGGGTGTAGCAACCACATGACAGGGAACATAGAAATGTTTTCAAATCTATATGAAAGTGTGAAATCAGAAGTGACATTAGGGGCTGGTAGAAAAGTCTTGATCATGGGAAAAGGAAGAGTTGACATTCTAACAAATAAGGGAGAGAATAAATATATTTCATATGTTAACTTTGTCCCTAGTTTGAGGCATAACCTCGTAAGCATTGGAAAAATCATGCAAAAGGGCTAGAATTTATTTTTTTTAAATGATGTGTGCACAATTTTTGATAAGTCTCCAACCATACAGTTGATTGAAAAAGTTTAGATGAAAAACAATATAATGTTTCCTTTCACGTTAAAATCAGACTTGAAGGAAGAAGGTGCTCAAGCACAACTATCAATGAGTTCACAAAAGAATGAAAGAAAAGTTGCAGTTGTCACACAAGTAGACTTTCAAGCAGAGGTCAAAGATGCAAATTAGTTATGGCATTTGAGATTCGGTCATATCAACTTTGGAAGCTTGAATTTATTTCATAGGAAAGACATAGTGAAAGGATTTCCTATCATAGAAAAATTAGACAATCAATGTGAAGGATGCATCTTGGGCAAACAACACAGAGAATAATTTCTAGCTGAAAAGTCAATAAAGGAAAAGGAACCCTTGGAGTTTGTCTGTTCATATTTATGTGGTCCAATGAAAACACCATCAATTGGGGGCAGCTATTACATTTTTACTTTCATAGATGACTAAACAAGGAAGACATGGGTCTAATGGCTAAAGTGTCCTCAGACACGTAATCTTATTAATCAGAAAAAATAATTACATTTGGAACTATGCAAGAGTTTACACCCGAACAACAAAACATTCTTGCAATGAGCTATTTATAGGCTCAATGTCCTAACTACCACTAATTATGGATCACTTATTAAATAACAAGTGTCCACTTACATTAAATTCTATTCAAAATAACTAGCTAACAAAAATCCTAAGATATGACACATTTGGAGAGTTATATCTTGTTACAACAATATGCTAATTCTAAATGTCTCCATTAAATAATTAAATATTCTAGAATACTAATTATTAATTTAATATCTTAAATTAATAATTATTTTATTCCAAATTTATAACCTATGATAATTTTTGGATCATATAACATTCCCCCCTATGATCCAAAGATACATTACAAAAGACACCAAGTTCATCCCTAAACTTAGTAAATTTTATTCTACCAAGAGGTTTCGTGAAAATGTCAGAGATCTAATTTTCTGAAGGACAATACACTGGCTTGATGACGTCCTTTGCAATGACAGATATGATATGATGATACTTGGTGTCCACATGCTTTGTCTTTGAATGAAAAACTGGATTCTTGGCAAGCTTTATTGCTGATTAATTGTCGATGAATAATGAAGTGGCTTTTGTTGGAGGAATTCCCAAGTCCTATAAAACTCGACGTAACCAAACAATCTCACATGTTGCTTCCCATGTTGAAATGTACTTAGCTTCTGCTGAAGAAGTGGCCACTGTAGCTTGCTTCTTGTAACTCCAGGAAACTACAGCTGACCCCATGTTCATTAAGTAACCTGAGGTTGATGCCTTGTCATCAATACTGCCAGCAAAGTCGGCATCTAAAAAATCCACTAAGTACAAAATTTTTAATCTTTTTGTAAATAATACCAAAATATTTTGTTCCTTGGATATAATGAAGAACTCTTTTAGCTGCACTCCAGTGGTTGTCTCGTTGTTCCTGCATAAAGCAGGAAAGAATAATAACGACATAAGAAAGATTTGGTCGAGTAGTTGTCAGATAAATCAAGCTACCAATCAACTGTCGATAAGAAGTGCTATTCACCATTTCCCCCCTTTAAAATTTTGAAAGTTTCAAGTTTTGTTCCATAGGGGTAAGGATAGGCTTGCAATTCTGCATTCCAAATTGCTAAATAATTTCTGCTGCATACTTATTCTGAGAAATGAAGATCTGATGTGGACGTTGGACTACTTCAACTCCAAGATAGTAGTGAAGTAGTCACAAATATGTCATCTTAAAACCTGCATGTAAATCCTTTTTCACCTGATCAATGTGATCATCATTGTTGCCTGTGATGATCAAATCATCGACATACATAACCAAAATCACCATATTTTTACCTTGTTGGCGTACATACAAGGTATCATCAGATTCACTGCGAGCTTCATCGGGGAGCTTGTTTTAACCCATATAAATCCTTTATCAGTTTGTAGACTTTAGGTTCTTGTCCCTCAATTTCAAAACCTGGTGGTTGTGTCATCTACACTTCTTCCTGTAAATCTATGTTGAGAAAAACACTTTTTACATCCATTTGACGTACTTTCCATCCTTGTTGAGCTACTAAGGCAAGTGTGAGGCAGATGGTCTTCCATTTAGTTGTAGGAGCAAACATTTCCTCATAATCTATCCCTTCCTACTGCATAAAACCTTTAGCAACAAGTCATGCTTTATACTTGTCAATATCACCATTTTTCTTGTAATTAATTCGATAAACCCATTTGCATCTAATAGGTTTAACATGCTGAGGACAATAAACAAGTTGCCAAGTGTTGTTGTCTTGAAATACCTGATATTCATCAACCATGGCCTGTTGCCATTCTTTATGTTTTATTGCCTCTTGATAAGAAGAAGGTTCAATAAAATCATTTTCTATCAAAGCAAAATTGTCTTCATTTTGTTTTGATCTCGTTGTTCCTATTTTATTTTGCTCATTAGGCCTTACATCTTTCAAAAGTTGAACTGCCCATTTCAGCAACCAATGTTCAGTGGTTTGAGCTTGTGAAAAATCACCATCATTAAAAAGAGGGTTGATGTAAACTGATTTTTTTTTATCAACCACAAGTTCCGGGGGTGGAGAGTCATTGTCAGAAGAACTGCTGCTGCTAGGAGAGTTGGATGAACTGCTAGAAGACCCGGATGTTGCTGATGAAGAAAAAAGACTGGATGATTCATCTTTAGATGAAGAAAACTCAAGTTCATACCAATTTGGTGAATTCGATTGAATTTGTAAATTTCCATTTCTTTTATCAGTTTTTGTTTCTAACTTTTGAAGAAGACTGTCAACTTCTTCAGCACTCTTACTCTCATTTTCATCAAAAATCACATCTCTACTTACAATAAATTTCCCATTTGAAAAAATTCGGTACCCTTTCTTCTCATCAGAATACCCGATTATTGTGCACTTTAAGCTTCATGCATCAAGCTTAGTTCGTTTTTCCTTTGGAACTAAGGCATAACAGATAGATCCAAAAACTTTGAGATGCTTAACCCGTGGTTTGAAGCCAAACCAAGCTTCATAAGGTGTGATTCCTTCTAAAGAAGCTGTGGGAGATATGTTTCTCAAGTAGACAGTGGTATCAATTGCTTCGGCCCAATATGAAGGACTTAAATTTTTGAAAGTTAACATAGATCACGCCATTCCTAACAAGGTACGGTTCATTCTTTCTAATACTCCATTTTGCTGCGGAGTGTAGACATTGGTAAGATGTCATTTTATGCCATTATCCATGCAATACTATTTGAATTCATTTGAAGTTAATTCTCCGCCGTTGTCAGTTCTAAGAGTGCCAATCTTCTCCTTTACTTCATTTTCAATAAGCTTATGAAAAGTTTTGAACTTTCAAATGCTTCTGAATTTTGCTTCAAGAAATATACCCAAGTCATCCTGCTAAAATAATCAACAAAGAGCAAGAAATATCTGCAACTTCCAAGAGAAGTTGGGAAGGGCCCATAAATATCATTGTGAACCAACTGCAAATGCCTGTTGGTTCACAGTGACAACTACTCGAACAATTTGACTCAAATCGGTGCCTCTTCCCTGAGACTGTCCTCTGCCTTGAGACTGTCCTCGACCTCTGCTTTGGCCTCTGTTTTGAGTTTGTCCTCTTCCTAGAATCTGTCCTGTGCCTTGATGATATCCTCTGTTTTGATTGTTGCCTCTGCCTTGAAATTTTTTTTTGCCTAAATTGGAGCTTCTGTTGGAATTGTTTCCTCTGTTTTGATTGTGACCATGACCTTGGGTTGCTTGATTTGGATTGAAATTACTTCTTCCTCTATTTCTGGAACTGTCAGCTAAGGAGTTGCTTGAACTGGCTTCGGTGAAGAAGACATCTTCCCCAATCTGCTTCTTCTTCTCAAAAATTTTATCATGTTGTGCTAACATGTCACTCATTTCATCAAATTTGATCTTCTCTAACTTGCCAGTGACTTGCAAAGTTTCCAAAAATTGAGTATATGACAATGGAAATCCAACAATTAAAATTGTAGTTGAGAAGCTTTCATCAATAGCTTGAAAACCAGCATTGATGATTTCTTGCTTAATGGTTTTAAGTCGTGAAATGTACTCAAGGACATCACCACCTTCAGTTAATTTCCGTTGAAGCAATTTTAATTTAAGATCAACCTTCTTTGATTCAAGTTGTGTATCAAAGAGATCTTTGAATGTATGTAAAGAAGTTCATGCATATGAAGAATTCTCAATTTGTATGTATATTTCATTACTAACTGAAGCTTTTATAAGAGCTAATGCCTTGGCATTTTTTATTTCCCATTTTTCAAGTGAAGCTGCATCTATTGGTTTATTTGGCTTAATTTTTCCATCACAAATGTCATGCCACAATTCATTAAAAATAAGAGTGCTTTGAATTAGACGTTTCCATGTCTTATAAGATTTCACTCCTTCTAGCTTATCAGATTCAGAGAATAGATTAATTAACTTCGACATTGGAGTGTTGAAATAGTGCACCAAAAGAATCAAGCACAAAAAAAATTGAACAACTCGTCACACGAAACACGCCACGCAAAAAATGACACATGCCACGCAAAAACGAGTTATCGGGGCTTGGCCTTGACCCTCATATAGTCGTTGAAAAATGAGAAAAATGACTGAGATTTGCACTTGGCTCTAGTCAATTTCTCAAATATTTACAAGGTAACTTTCAAAATTTGAATTTTACAATGATGCTCTTGCAAAATCTGGTAAAAAAAAAAATGTTAACCCCCGCAAAGGAAAATTACTTTCAGTCACACTTATCTCTCCAGAAACAAATTACAAAGAAAAATCTCATTATTACTCCAAAAATATTACAAATAACCTTATTACTCCACAAATATTACAAATCCTTATTTATTCAATAAAACATTACATAAAAATATATATACTTTATCTCTCCAAAGTAAAATATGCCTTATCTCTCTAAAAATGTACAAAATTAAAAAAAATTCTTATCTCTCTAGCAAAGAATTTTCAGATTCACCTTTAAAAAGCAAACACTGTCAAATTTGTCTCCCTTCCAGAAAAAAACAAAATTTAGATAGCTCAAAACGACAGTCGAAAACCCTGAGTGAAATCTGGCTCAAATTGAATGCCTGTCAGCAATGGAACAGTCAAAGTTTGCACAAAAAAAATGTTGAAACTGTTGATGCTTAACAGTAAACCCTGTTTCTCCATGCAGCGGATTACTTGTTCTTGTCTGACCGGGGTCTGGACTGGTCTCCAGTTTAGTCATAAAAAATAAGCATTGACTATTCCATCCTTTTTTACCAAGCAATCAAGAAGATCACGTAAAATACGTGGGACTCTAAATTTTGAAAGAGTTGGAATTTCGGGGGAAAATGGACATAGCCATTTACATTTCAAGAGTCTTAGCATGAATGAATGGAAAAACATGGAATCAAGCCTCTTCTCTTATTCAATATGACAGTGTAAGTTAAATTAATAAAGACTTTGCCTAAGAAATTTAAACCTAAAGTGCAACAACAATTGGACCTGTTAAAAATATCATTCCTGAAAGCATTGGATGATGCAGTCTTCTCGGTTTTTGGACTTCACATGCAGCAATGGCTGCTGGAGGTTATGAGGGTTCTCAGACTTGGTGGAATTATCGTTCTTCAAAAATGCTAATTATGAAAATCATGATGTTAAACCCAAAAATGCTAATTCTGTGGGCTCTCTTCAAAAATGCTAATTATGTGGTTTCTCTTCACCAATTGCACGCACAGGCAGATCAAAACGTGGAACGTGTGTGGGGTATTATGGAAATGTCGTCCACAGAGCGATTGAGTGTCATTACTTGTGCTATTGCATTTTTTCTTGACAACAAAAATGATTTTAGAATTTATAAATCTAAAATCAATAATAAAATTTATGTTCCTTTTAAACAAAAAAACATGACAAATTCCATACCAATCATTTTTTGATCAATTCAATGGAGTTTTCAAATAACTTGTAGAGCTGGAATCTCCTCCTCACATTCACTGCAGCATTACGGTAGCTCTAATACCACAATAATGGCCGAAGTGTCCTCAGACACGTAATCTTATTAATCCGAAAAAACAATTACATTTTGAATTACGCAAGAGTTTACACCCAAACAACAAAACACTCTTGTAATGAGCTATTTATATGTTCAATGTCCTAACTACCACTAATTATGGATCACTTATTAAATAACAAGTTTCCACTTACATTAAATGTTATTCCAAATAACTAGCTAACAAAAAGCCTAAGATACGACACATTTGGAGAGTCATATCCTGTTACAACAATATGCTAATTCTAAATGTCTCCATTAAATAATTAAATATTCTAGAATAATAATTATTAATTTAATATCTTAAATTAATAATTATTTTATTCCAACTTTATAACCTATGATAATATTTTATTTTTGGATCATCTAATAGGGTCTACTTCATAAAACATAAAAATGAAGTGTTTGACCACTTTTGTCAATACAAATCTCCTGTTGAGAATAAAAGTGGACACTACATTGAAGTGTTCAGGACTGACAAAGGTGGTGAATACATCACAAATGACCTCGTACATTTTTTCAGGGAGCATGGAACTCACAAGAAATTTACAACAATATATACACCTCAGCAAAATGGTGTCGCAGAATGAAAGAATAGGACCATTATGGAAATGGCAAGGAGTATGTTGAAGGAAAAGCATTTTCCAAATGATTATTAGACTGAAGTTGTCTCTTTTGCAACATATATTATTAATAGGTGTCCAACAAAAAGTGTTATGAATATAGTTCCTAAAGAGGCACGGAGTGGAAGAAAACATAATGTCACTCACATGACAGTGTTTGGGTGTGTGGTATATGCACATGTCCTGAATGAGTTGAGGAAGAAGTTGGAAAGAAAGGGGGAGAAATTCATATTTTTTGGATATAGTGATGAATCCAAGGTATACAAGCTCTACAATCCATCAACTAAGAAATTCATAATCAGAAAATATGTGTAGTTCATAGAAGAGTAAGCATGGGATGGAAGCTTAGAGAAGACAGTTAATGTATAGACATGTATGCCACATGAAGAAAAAGAGGAATTGACTATAGCGAGTAATTCCTCCATAGTGATTCCTCCTTCACCTACACAAGATCATCAAAACAGTCAACATGTGACACCATCAACAAATAATAGGACAATGTTGCCAAACCAAACAAGTGCTTCTTGAAGCACACCACAAAGATCTAAAAATCTGTCTACTTCAAGCACAACACCAAGCCCATATTATGCAACTGTAAGGAGACAAAAATTCAGAAATTTAAATGAAATTTATGAGAAAGATGAAGTTGATAGTAGCACTAGTCTGAATTCCTTATTTGCATTATTTTTTCATGTAAATCACCCAATCGACTTTGAGGATCTAGTCAAAGAATAAAAATGGGTTGCAACAATGGATGAAGAAATATGAGCAATATAAAAGAATGACACATGGGAGTTAGTGGAACTTCCACAAGGAAAATAATTCAATGGAGTGATGTGGGTTTGTAATACCAAGAGAAACATTGAAGGATATGTTGAAAAGCATAAATAAAGGCTAGTTGTCAAAGGATACAAGCAGCAGCATGGAAGAGATTATGCAAAGATATTTGCGCCATTCATAAGGATGGAGATAGTACATATAATGTTGTTGATTGCCACACAACATAGATGGAAAGTGTATCAGATGGACATAAAATCAGCATTCTTAAATGGAGTGTGTGTTAGTGTCTTTGGTGCATGCATGTACGAAAGCACACCAACCTAAGGGGTGTGGCTTTCCCTCTTAAGTTATTTGTCACAGGCATAAAATATATGGAGTCAAGAAAGTTAGTGGAACATGCTAGCACATAAAAAATACTATATCAAGAAATAACATGCATATTCAAACATAGAACTAAACTAAAACAAATAACACAAAAGCTCTAAATAGAGTCAAACAACTTCAACAATCCAAATGGCAGCGTTTACGTCCCCTCTTATTGAGTGCTGGTAGGAAATGAAGATGAACATTTAATCCACTTGCCAAGGGGCCCTTAGAACTTGGGGTTCTAAGTCCAAATGTAAGGATGTATTTACTTCTGAGCTGCCTTAGCACAAAGTCTCCCTCTCTCTACTATGGTGGACTGGAGTTGTTGTATGGCCAACAACTGAGTCCCCTCTATCTCTGCTCCGAATCACACACTGTTGGTATTTCTTGGGGAAATTATGGCCAGCATAACAATGTGCTCTTAAGTTGCTCATCTCTTGGTAGCCTTTTATAGGAGAATTCAAATCCTCCTTCCCTCTCTTGGTACATTGTCGATGGTGACCCAAGAGACAAGGTGATTCCATTGTATGCCACATTTATTCCATTGTGTGCTCCCTTAATGTCCTAAGGAGGCTTTGGTGGCTATCCTTAGGTGACTTCAATTGTGGAATAAATGTCCTTGAGAGTGTTTTTTGTGGTCCTAGAAAGTAACTTCCGCTACTCCAAGGAAGGCACGTTTATCGAAGGAATTTGTGCACAAAAGCATTTTTGACTAGTTCAAATTTGATTTTTCCTCAAACCTTAAAGATTTTTTAAATAATTTCAGATTCTATAATGTCTCTCAGCCCTGTAAATCCTTCTTCCTGACATTAAATAATGTCGTCTTTTCTTGTACAATTTTACAGTGTTAACAGTTGCTCCCTAATGTGTGAGGTCTAGGAATAACTGTATAGTCGAAATATATTATAGTTTCTTTTCTGTATACTGTGTGTTACACCATTTTTTGGTCATCTAACCTACTATCATTAGATGGACCCAAGTACACCATGTAAGACCAATTTTACCCTAAGTAAAATTGCTTTCACGATGTAAAATAACTTAATAAAACACATTTATTAGGTTGTTGATGGTCCAAAGAGGAAACCCCAAAGGGAAATATTAAACAAACCTATATTTTTTTGATTTCCCTCATGGAATAATTAATTAAAAAATAATTTAATTATTATTCCTGGTCATGTTTAACCCAAAACAAAGAAATTAATTAGATAAATCTTTATTTATCTTATTATTTTTTAGGAATAATTATTTAAACCTTATTTAAATAATATTCCTTGTTAAATTTGACTAAATCACTCATAAATAGTTAAATAAATCATTATTTATTTAATTATTACTCAACCACATCCTTAAAATGATAAATAAATCATTTATTTATTTATTATTTACTAATAAAGGGATTTCACCCAAGTCAAATTCTTTTCCCCTCCATCAAATATAATACAATATTCCATAAAAGGTGGATCTAGATTTGGTTGATATTATTTTAATCATGCACCAAGATCTAGAATGACCCAATATTTTGTTGTAAATAGAAGGGTTTTTCCTATCATTCTTCACCTTTTGTTGCCTATTAGATCACTCTGGAGCTAAACTCTTGGTCTCACTTTGAGCCATTATCATTGTCATGTTTTCTACTATTTTTTGTGTGAGCTCCCTTTGAGTTCTATCTTTGTCTGGGTTTTCTACACTAACAGGAGAGAGAAATGCTAGATCTGAAGTGCTGAGGACTTCCAAGAACCCATCCCATTGAGGAGAATTGGAAACATCTTCTTGTTTTTCTCATAGGTGCCCTTAATACAAAAAATTCTTTCAAAAATTGTTCTTGTCTTGTCTATTGGATATATGGAGAAAAACCTTCTTTTTACTGCTTAATGTCTTTCTATGCATAGATCTGGTTTTTTGCAGCTCTTTTCTTGATCAATTAACTGCAGATCTGAAGATATTGGCAGGCATACTTGATGTTAGGGCTATTAGTTATGCATAGCTAAAGTGGTATTTTTTCGTACACTTCGACAAAGTATTCATACTAACAATTGGCGACTCCAAACGGGTTTTCAATTACGACCGCTATTGTTTTTCATATTCCTGCATATCCAGCTACTTCAGACCCTAGGGTTTTTTTTTAGCTTTTTGTTTTTCCTATTTTCGTGTTGTTTTTCACCTATAAAACCCTCAAACATTAAAATTTCTAACTTTCGCGTGTTTCTGGCCCTATTGCGCGAATTGACGGGACATCGGTATGGCGAGATGACACAGAATACGCATGGGATACCCGAGCTTAAGGTCGCACTTTTCGACCTAGAAAGCGTGACCTAGACCTCAGTGCGCACTTTTTATTTTACGCGGGTACCTGGCAGAAAACGAGTCGGAACTGCATTTATGAATTTTCTATATTTTTAAAGCAATTTTTAAAGGTTTTTAAAACACGTCGGGGTTTTCCAGCACATGTCTCGGCTAGTTTCGACCTGTTTCTGATCTTTTTTGCTCATCTAAGTGGGAAAATAGCCCCCTAGGGCTTCATTACCCTCCACTTTTGGTGGAAGAGTTTTTATCTGTTTCAGGTGTCTGTTTTTTCAGAGTTTCAGCTCCCCCTTTTCCAGATCTGATACCTCCTTTTCAGATCTCTTTTAATCAGCTCTTCTCCATTTCAAATCACCTCCTGAAGATTTGTTTGGATCTACCTTTAGGGCCTCCTCCTTGCCCCATCTTCTTTTTGCTGATTTCCTCCTTTTTTCCAGCCACCTTGCCTCTGCCTCTTGGCTGTGTTCTGCCCCTCTTTTCGATAGTTTTCTCCTTTAGATCCCTGTCCCTTTCAACCCTAGATCTATTGGCCTCTTTTTCATGTGTTTTGACTAGATTTTTTCCCTCTGTTAGACTAGTTTTGAGAGCCCCGCCTTTTTGGGTTAGATCGATGCATTGATTAGTTGTTAATTTTCTATTATTTCAGCATTATACACTATTCTTTGCAGCATTATTTTCAGTTACGCAGAACACTTTTTCTCTTGCTCTCAAAACGAAAAGGGTTTAAAAATTAAAATTAACACATGCCACACACTCACCCTAAGCGAAGAAGAGCTTGGTTTACACCGCCAGGAAAAGACTTTAAAATCAATTGACACTGCACCTTTCTGCCCTTGTTTCGACATTGTAATCACTTGATTCTGCACCTCCCTACCTTTGTCAGTCGTTCTTCTTCCCCCTGTGTTGTGTTTGTGTTGTCACCATTGCACCCCAAAAGCGCACATCCCAGAGACTTTTTGGCCTTCACCCTCAGTTTCGGGTCGGTCAACCTACTCCTTCCCGCCGTCGTCGAGTTAGTCCTCCTCCAAGTCTGCACTCTGAATCCTCTTGTGATTCATTGGGTTCTCCTGTTACTTTTGGTTCTCCCCCTGTCACCTTCACTATGTCTGGTCCAGGGCCTAACGCTAGCGGTAATCCCGGCCCTAATACCAGGACTACTACTAGCGGAACCACCACATGAACTACCTCGGCTACACCTTTTCTCTCTTACATGGCAGGCCTCAGCCTACCCGATTTCAATTAGTTGATCAATGACCCTATCCACCACGATGTTGGTTGGCCTACTATGCCAACCAAGCTCCCCTCTGACATCCCTAAGTTCGAAGGCCTTGCTGGAGAAGCTCCAACCAACCATGTCCGATCTTTCCACATGTGGTGTTCCTCCAATTCCATTACCGATGATTCCATCCGTCTTTGGTTGTTCCAATGCACGCTTACTGGCGAAGCTTCTAAATGGTATGTTGACCAAGCCACCTCTTCCCATACCACCTTTGCGACCATTTCCCAAGCCTTTTTATCTTATTTCCAGCTCCCTCTCCGATGCGATACTGGTACAGAGCTTTTGACTTCTTTTAAGCAAACCTCTTCGACCCACCTTTCCACTCATGTCCAGGAATGGCGGAGAAGACGAAGCTTATGTCGAGCTCCCCCCTTCGAAGATCGTGTTTATATGGACTGGTTCCTTCACACTCTCTTACCTCCCATTGGCAAAGATGTCACCTCCCATTTCCCTCAAACCGAAGAAGCCACCCTCCAAACAGCCTTGAAATATGACCTAATCTACGCTCAGTATGGTTATGTTTATACCGTCCTTCCTGACCTCCTTAGGCCCGGTGGCGCTACCGCCCCGGGGGCATCTCATTCTGCCGACGGTATCATTGGAGCCCTTTCTCATCCATATGCTCAACCTCCTATGGGCTATGGTCTCCCTCCGAGAGGGGCCATCACCTCTAGCACTTTTACCCCTCCAGGTAGCATGTATCCAGGATATGGCACGCCTCATCCTTTTGCCCAACCTCCTGCTTACCTCAATGTTTCCCAACATAACCATTATCCTTATCCGCAACCTGGTGCACTAGCTCCTCTAGCATATGCGCTTCCACCTCCCTTGCCTCCTCCGCCCCCGCCATAGCACCTACAGCCCCCTCCAGGGCAATTCTTTGCACAGCAGGGCACGACTAATCCCCCTTCTTCTCAAAGAAGGTGGAGAGGCAATCCAAATCAATCTTCCCCTGGTACTCATGGACCCAATCCTCAAGGTACTAACCCTAACACTGCTAACCAGCAACAGGGCACTCAGCCCAAGCTGGATAGGCCTCTTCGCACAAATAAGCCTTGTTCATGTTGCGGTGTTTACTGTCATTACAACCACGATTTTCCCCTCTTACCACAGATGCGGCAGATGTGGGAGTCTCAAGCCACATTGCAAGGACAACATGCCTCCCCTCATGCTCCCCCTAATGTGACCACTACTCAACCAGTTGTGTTTACTGATCCTTTCCCTCAGCAAGGATTCGTGGCTGCCCAACCACCTGATGGACAGGTCGCCACTCAACCTTCCCCTTCTGGTTCCTCTGATTACCAGATCCTCATGATGAACTCTGATCCATCCCCAACCGTCGACCTTCACCTTCAAACTCGGTCTCGCCAGTACCCTAAGCCTTCCGCTCATTCTGCCCCTGAGTCCCCTTCTTCAGGTTCTAGAGAGCCTCTTTCGACATCCAATGGTCCCTTACATATCCCTCAACCCAAAATTGAGGTTCATACCAAGATTCCTAAGGGACCATTACATCGAAATGTTGCTTCTGGTCGAGCTGCTCATTCGTATAGCATAGTAGATGATTTGGCACAATCTCCTACTGCCATTTCCACATTGGAACTCCTCCAGTCGTGCCCTTCCCAAAAGAAGGCTCTGCTATCTTCCATGGGCGTTGTAGATCCTGCTGATGACCAAATGATTGTTTTCAACACCCATCAATCAGAACATCCTCCTCTTCCTGCTTCCGTCGCCTTCCAAATCCCAGTCAAAATCCGGAATGCCAACGTTTCTCAGTGTATAATTGATGAGGGGGCATCCACCTGTGTGATGTCCACTTCAGTTTGGAAGCAACTCGGATCTCCTGAGTTGGCCCCTTCCACGATCACCCTTCGAGTGTGGGACGACCATGCCTCCCAGCCCATTGGCCTTTTCCGTAATTTTCCTATCACCCTTGCGAGCAAGACTGTTTGCGTTGATGTCGAAGTCATCGACGCCCCTCTAGATTACAACATTCTATTGGGGCGAAGCTACACCTATGCCATGTCTGCTGTCCCATCCGTGGTTTTTCACAAGATGTCTTTTCCTCACAATGGAAAGATAGTCACCATCGACCAATTGACATATCATGAGCCAAAGTCTCAGACCTCCCCTGAGACGACCATCTCTTCTGTAGCCAATAAACAAAACGTTGATTCCTTGACCAGTGTCTCTCCCGGTGTCTACAAAGACTCCTCTTTGCTTGGAACTTTCCCTGGTCTTCCTCCTCCTCCTGACTCTAACCCCAGCTCATCGAATGTTTGCATGATGCAATCATCTTGGGCTACTCTCAAGAAACCTGCTTCGGCTAGTTAGCACCCGCGCTCTCCGCAACCTGCTCCTAGCCCTTCACCTGCAGCTGGTAGTCATGAGTCTCTTTATCCTCCCGGAATGGTTCCTCCAAGCATTAGCCATTTAAGAGCCGTCCCACCCGGCCATTACCCCTCTGGTCAGATACCGTTCCTAGCTCCCCCACCAGGAGTGTCCACAGTACCTGTCATGGCCACCCTCTCTCTTCCTAACCTAACCCTTGGGATTCCCGTCTGGTACCTTGATCCTTCAGCCCCAATCTTGCCCGGTCAACCCAAACCTTATCTTACTTTGACCCTGGTTCAACCGGTCCCCAGGACTTCCCCCGCTGCAATAGTGCCTCAGTCACCTCAACAGGAACCACCTCCTGTTGCGACCGATTCGGGTAAGAAGAGAAAAGATCGCAAGAGGGCATCAAAGGACAAGGCTGACCCAACGAACCCTACCCCGCCTCGGCCTCCAAAGCATACCATCCAGTGTGCTTTGTATGATGATGTCGGTCACACCATCCATTCCTGTCCTGACTTGCCTCATCTCAAGCCCATGGTTAATGTCGCGTTCCCTGAGTCCACGGTCCAGGAAGCCTCTATTCCTTCCGCGACCACAATCAAGAACCCCAAGACTATTCACACCAATCACCGGTATGCTTTGTGTGATCTCCATGGCCATTACACCCATCTTTGTCCCCACATCAAGGACTTCCGCACCTCTCTAGCCGCGGTCCACCAATTCGAGGCCAAGCGCAATGAGTCCACCTCTCCCCTATTTGCGTGTTTTTCTTCGACAGAACTACCAGACATGACTGCTCCCATTGACATTTTCCCTCCTGATGTTGAGATGACGGAGCCTTCATCCACCATTTTCTACCTATCATCATCCATGAGACCCTCGGGGAACATTCCATCTGAATCCTCCCCTGTTGTTTCGCTTGACCTTCCTTCAGCGATCACCTTGGGCTCAACATCGGTAGATCCTTTATCTACTTACTCTTCTGTCACCCCTTGTGACGATGCACATGTGAACCTCTCTTCTCATGATGATGATTCAGGTCGCCTCGCCACGTCAGGTGGTCATTCTTCCACCAGTCACCCCATCTTCTATCACGATGACGACATTATGGAAAAAATACCACCCCTGACTTTATCTATTCCCCCTTACATCGAACCCATGCGTTCACACCACATACACCTTGTGGCCATTACATTGAAACCCAATGTTTGGGTAAGGGGGCACCCACATTTGAGAGACCAAGAGAAGCAATTATCCACAAATCTCCTAGTGTATCTGGTCATGTTGACTTTAGTACCATTATTCTTCCACATTTAGAAGAACCTCTAGAGTCCCATATCACTTCAGATCACTCTAGGGATGATACCCCTTATTTTTCCCTCACCTTCCATCAGCAACCCAATCTCTTAGACATTGTTGTTGACCAACCTATGGGTTTTCTAGGAGAGCATCAATTCATTATCTCCAAATCCTCTCTTTGGGATAGTGACACTAGGTATGCCAACCCAGAAACTTAAATTCCATTTGATTCCTATATGCAGTACCAAAAGAGATTGGTAATTCTCCATTCTCGTTCTCAAATTGCATAACCATAACGAAAACAAATGGCACACCACAACATTAAAGTGTGTTTAGATTCCCCTTTTTCTAAATACATTTTGGCATGACCACACCATGCTTGGGGGCACCTATGCCCCTCAACCATAACCCTCCTCAAAATCGAATTTCTTCACTTGCAACACTCATACTAGGGGCACCATTTGGCCTCCATACTTATCCATGCTCGTGTTGATAATCGTCGTGAGTTACCATCTTGTACTAATGTTTTCATGGTCCCCCATTGGACCTTTACTGTGTGGCAGCACCATCGAGTCACCCTTGTTTAGAGCATCCAAGTGGAGTCATCATCGCATTCATGGAGTCTATCCTGAGTCCCTTTGTACCCCGCTATACTCCTCCATTCTTCCTTGCTTGGTCTCTCTCTTATATCGCACATTATGGCCTTCAATCCCATTGTCCCCTATCCCTAATGATATTGTGTCAGTCACTGCCATGTCATTCATGCCCTTTATGCTCTAGCAAGGGAAGTCGTCCATTCACTACTCAGTCCCCTCCATTCCACCATCATCATTGGTATTAGTCTGTCCATCGCTCTGCTATTTTCTCTCGTGCCTTAGTTGAGGATCCCTTATCACCTCACCTATGGCGGACCTCCTTCTGTCGACATCAGCTCATTCATTCTAGAAGACAGGTCTAGAGGGCGGTGTACCTTGGTTCCAGCTTCCACTCTTGTTCGGTGCTTCGGATCAGGAAAAGGGCTTTCTCATTACCCTTTTACTTGATTGTTTCTCAGCTCCAGCTCCTTTCAGCATGATCTAGATCCATATACTTGATGGTTCAGTGATGCAGTAGCAGCTCTTGGTGATTCCCGGGTGTGTGTGAGATGTCTCAACCCTCATGAAGGGGTGGCCCTGCAGGTAGCCCCCCACATGCCCGGATGACCTCTTCATTGCAGCCCTCGATGCAGCTCCATATATTTGATGATGTCGGCCTTAGCCACTTGCAGCGCCTCTTTGATTTGCATGTATCAGTCAGATTTTGCGAGCCCTTCCCCATTTTCAGGGGACATTTGGGTTGTATTTGTATATCATGTACTCAGATATTATTGTATAAGTCTTGGCTGTTATCCCAGACACAACATGTATATGGGATCCCTCATTGTATTTGTATCTGGCTTATGTTTATGCCAGTTGTACTTTATGGTTCGGTCCCTTGTTTACTGGACACACTATTCTTTTGTACTTTGTCTCGGCGGGCATAGGTATGCCTCCCCCGCCGCCTTTAGCACAGGTACCCTCTCATAAAAAGAGACTTGTTGCACCTACAAGTCTCGTCTCCTCAGGGTCTAGTTCTTTAGCACATCAGTCTACCTCACATTTCTCTCTCTGACTTCCCTTTTGATGTCTGGTGATTGAGTTCTTACAACGTACTTCGGTCATACTATTTGCTCCTAACACTCGCACGCTGGGGGGCAATCTGTTACACCATTTTTTGGTCATCTAACCTACTATCATTAGATGGACCCAAGTACACCATGTAAGACCAATTTTACCCTAAGTAAAATTTCTTTCACGATGTAAAATAACTTAATAAAACACATTTATTAGGTTGTTGATGGTCTAAACAGTAAACCCCAAAGGGAAATATTAAACAAACCTATATTTGTTTGATTTCCCTCATGAAATAATTAATTAAACAATAATTTAATTATTATTCCTGGTCATGTATAACCCAAAACAAAGAAATTAATTAGATAAATCTTTATTTATCTTATTATTTTTTAGGAATAATTATTTAAATCTTATTTAAATAATATTCCTTGTTAAATATGACTAAATCACCCATAAATAATTAAATAAATCATTATTTATTTGATTATCTTTCAACCACTTCCTTAAAATGATAAATAAATCATTTATTTATTTATTATTCACAAATAAAGGGATTTGACCCAAGTCAAATGCTTTTTCCCTCCAACAAATATAATAAAATATTCCATAAAAGGTGGATCTAGATTTGGTTAATGTTATTTTAATCATGCACCAAGATCTAGAATGACCCAATATTTTGTTATAAATAGGAAGGTTTTCTCCTACCATTCTTCACCTTTTTTTGCCTATTAGATCACTCTGGATCTAAACTCTTGGTCTGACTTTGAGCCATTATCATTGTCATATTTTCCATTATTTACTGTGTGAGCTCCCTTTGAGTTCTATCTTTTTCTGGGTTTTCTACACCAACAGGAGAGAGAAATGCTAGATCTGAAGTGTTGAGGACTTCCAAGAACCCATCCCATTGAGGAGAATTGGAAACACCTTCTTGTTTTCCTCCCAGGTGCCCTTAATACAAAAATTGTTCTTGTCTTGTTTATTGGATATATGGAGCAAAACCTTCTTTTTACTGCTTAATGTCTTTTTATGCATAGATCTAGTTTTTGCAGCACTTGTCTTGATCAACTAACCGCAGATCTGAAGATATTTGCAGCCACATTTGATGTTAGGGCTATTAGTTATGCGTAGCTAAAGTGGTATTTTTTCGTACACTTCGACAAAAGATTCATACTAACACTGTGCATAAAGAGAGAGAGACCTACATGTAGCTCAGAATTGGAGACACCTTGCACTAGTTCGAAGAACGACCATGTCCTCTGGAACCCATGTAAGCAAATATAATACAATATATACAAATTTTCTACGAGGCAGGCATGTCCCATGCTCATAATGCTTTGACTAGTTAAACAAATCTATTTGACAGATACATGTTCTGCTTGTGTCATGAATATGGTAGTGATATGTTGGTTGATGAAGAAGACCATTGATGCCCTCAAGGGAATTTTTTATTTGAAAATAGGTGGAATGTGGTACCCATATGCATAAACTTGGTATGGCATATGACTGCACATTGTACGCATAGGCATTGGTTGGGACCTCTTGTTTAAGCATTCTTGACAAAGACACTTGTAAAGGCATGAGTCTTCGATGAATTTGAGCAAAGTGCAATGTTCTAAGGTATGATAGCATCTTGACATGAAATATTGTGTTGTAGTCGAATTTCAGGAGGATCGATAATATCTGTGGCAATAATGTCTCCCACAGTGCCACCCGAGGATGCCCCTTTTATGGAGAGGGGTGATCCAAAGCACTGCTTCCTTTTTGGAAAAGAGGTGTTGAAATCGACAAAAAGGAAGACTCAACTGAACGAGGGGGTCACTGATTCATGGGATAAAGATCCTGGATGTGATGGGTTTAACATAGGAATTATGGTGAGGGATGACTGAAAACTGATGATGTGGATTCAATGGCCCAAGGTCAGAGTATAAAAAGCAGCTTGGCAGTAGTCATAACTATTTCTAATGGGGAAATCCCTGTAGTCGGTAGGACTTCCAGGGTGGGTATAAATTGGTTATGAATGTCATGGTGGATTTTGCATGAGGGTTTGATACTCCAACTGAGGGTGATTAGGGACTGTTTCCATGGGTGAAAAAATGAATGGGTGGGTGGTGGACACAGTGCGTTGTTTTTGGTATTTGTACACTTACCAAAAGAATAAAATAATGGGGCTTGGATTGTACAAAACACAAAGACGAGTGCCCAAAAACATGAAAATTTTCACTCACTGATGGTGTGAGGAAGGTGTTTTACTGAGGGTGGGGGCCCCATTGGTTGGTCTCATGTGTGAGGTTGATGAAGCAGATGAAAAAGTATCGCGGAGATTATGTTGATGGGGGTATGGTAGGCCAAATGCGAGGCGCAGTAGTGCACTTTTGATCTGCTTGTACAACCTAGTCATCTGGGAAAGGGGTTTTATTTTGGATGGTAAAAATTGACCTTATGCATGGTGAATGAATGGCCATGAGATGTTTCTCGGACTATAGAGGACTGGCCATGGCGTCACTATTTTTGTGAAAAATGGTCTACTTTGGGTGACGAGCACCATGGAGGGGAGGCTCTACCGACCAATGAGGATGCTTATCATATGCAGGGTGAGGTGATGATAAACACATTCGGGTGTGTTGAACCTATGGTTAATTTCTGATGGAGAAATTATATCAAGATATGCAGATTTTTCTCGAACTCTATCATGTTGTGGGTTGAATGATACCTGCTACGGAACTTTCAATGGATGGAGTTGTGGATGGTTTGCGTGTTGTCCTGCAAAAACAACTACCTCAAGTGAAAGAATATTATTCATCAAATATTATGAAAGAAATGAGCTTTAAAAAGAATATGAGAGAGGGCATACCTACCGGCGCTGAAAATTTATTTTTTCGGGAGTGCGAATGTATGGCATTGCCTCTGTTTTTTATGGAGTGTTGATCACAGTGTTGCTTTCGGTTCGGATAACGAACCTTCTGAGCTCTTGTTATGGTCCTCCAAAGTTTTTGAAAATGGCGATATATAGGTGAATATGGCCCTAATTCAATTCATTTGTGCTTGTTGAGTTTTTGAGAGGTCAGAGGCTTCTACGGAGTAGTTCTTTCTGTTGCGGTTAGCCTGAGCACTGGGGATTAGCGATTTCATGCCTAGGTAACCTCCATGACATCTTGCACTTTAATTTCTTTCAGTCTGATGGTGCCAGGGTCCATACAAAATTTGTTTTTACAGACTCTGAGCCATTTTTACCCTAGATAGTGTGGACGCTTAGGGTAAGAGCACGCCTTCTATGTGCTCATTTAGGGTTTTGCGCAACTTAGGTGCTATTTTCTCATATTTGGTGTGCCTTAAGCATTCCTGTGAGAAATACAGGTGCACCTTCAGCGTGCATGTCTAAGGGACAGGCACGCAAACTGTCGAGGAAATTTTTTGGATATTTTTCCTATGTTTTGATGTTTTTTCTACTACTGATGGGTTCTTGTTTGGATGGAAAGATGTTATGGAAGGACTGGGATTGGCCCAAGCTACGTACTAAGTTAGCCGCCAATGGTTAGGTGTGCCAATAGTTGGTGCAATGGGGTCTCCTCAAGTTTGTGGAGAACGAGCTTCTATGGTCATAGGACCGACTGCTGCGTTACCTGATCCAGCATTGGAGTAGGTGACACAATGTGTTTATGTTGCATGGGATTGACCTTTCTATCCATCTCGAGATAGATGTATATTTTGTGACTAGGTTACTACCTCAGGATGAGACATTGCGGTATCCACTCCCTTCTAGGAGGGTGGATTTTGAGAGGTTTCGGGCACCTCACTGTGGCAGGGCGCCCCTTATGGAGGGGTGCATAGCCATTGCCTCGGTGAAATATTTGGCTGAGTAGTGTTCTTTGGTGGCTATTTTGTGACTTGAAGGGTTGTCGGCTCCACGTCGGGCATCGGGCCCGCTGGTTGGATCTTGTGTCAGCTGAAGGTCGGGCACTTTTTTTATTTTTCCCGTTTCTGCTATGACAGGATGGTGGCGCAACTTCAAAAGGTATGGAATGGATCAAAGCTATGTGTGTACACTAGTATTATATGAAAAACTATGTATGAGAGGGTGGTTCTGTTGATATTGGTGGTGGCGATGCCTCCTAGGGGGCCATGGGTGCCTCACATGAGGAGGTGGGCTCCCGTAATGCCACGAAGAGCTGGGGGTAGGGTGGAGTGTTACTGGAATGCCATGACATAGGCCTAGATTGAGGCCAACTCCCAGATGTTCCTGCACTTCCCATATGTAGGGATGGACTTTTGGAGGGATCCAAAGATCCATCTGTCTCCTGGATATGTTTGGGGGCCAGCAGGTATGTCTTTATGTTTTTCTACATTTCTTTGAGTATGTATGTTTTTATTTTTTTTAATGGTGACATTGACATATTTTTGGTTACTCTTGTAGATGTCGGTGAGGTTGGTCGCCCCATGGCTCGATTAGTCAGCCATGGTCCTGTTTGGAGACCTCGGGGAGCTCTTGGGGGGCTGGGGGGTAGTTCCTACGGAGCCTCGGGGTGGGGCACCTGGTGGTCATGCTGACCCTTCTGGGGAGGGTAGCAACTTGAATTTTGCTGAGGCTACGACTGAGCGAGCTCGTGTTGACGCGGAGGCGGTGTGTGCTGATGCGGCAGAGGCTCGTATTGTTGAGCTGACTACTCAGGTGTCAATTTTGGAGGATGCCTAGGATCGAGTGGAACGATTGACCCAGGGGATGCCTTCTTGAGGCTTTATGGATGACCTTGAGGAGTTCTGGCTGGAGACGCTGATGGCCTGGGAGAGGGACTATCGACCTATTTTATTTTGGGTGGCAGTCTCAATTTTGATGACAACTCCAGTAATGGTACCGGGAGTGGCAGTGGATCCAGGTGCCCCACCTGGGGGAGCAACGTGCTAGAGTATTTTTGTACACAAGGAAACCACCCATTATGAGGATGATTCCCCTATTTTTGCTGACTTATATGTGTATCTTTTTGGGTTGACAGATGGGTCAAGGATGCTATTTTTTCACTCAGACACATACACTATGATATATATATATATATATATATATATATATATATATATATATATATATATATATATATATATATATATATATATATATATATATATATACAGAGATATTTTTTGTGGATCTACATGGTGTGCCCCCTGTTTCTGCTTATGGATTACGTTATGCTGATGGATATCTATGTTTTCTATGTTTTTTATTTTTTATGTAATATGGCTTATTCGAGATGCATTCCAATTTTTAATATTTTTATCTATGCGATCGGTTATCCAGTTTTGACTCCTTGGTACATGTGTGAATGTAATGTAGTCAAATTGTTTGCTTAATATTTTTGCACGCAAATATTTTCTTAATAGATGTGAATCTCATATATCAAATGTTTGGTTTAACTACGATACTACTAACTGGGAATCGAGGTAGATATGCATATGGCATATGCCCTGATGGAGGGCGTCACAGATAAGTCCGATAATGACATCATACTCTCCCTGATTGTTTGTTGTTGAACCAATGCACAGACCATTAGGGAAAATTTGTGATTGGTCAGGGTGATAGATGACCCAGCTAGCTACTGCTAAACTTTGAGACCATAATTATGCTCCATCGCCAAATCTGATGTAAGGGTTGGGTTGGTAATCCATTGTGACACTCGAGCACATTTTGTAACAAGTATTTGGGTGAAAATTTTAAAATGATTTGGATTTGTGCACACTGACTCTAGGGTAGTAGTGCCTGCTTGGCCCTTATGGGTAGAAATTATTGAGGTAAAGGCCATTGACAAGGTTGCTGAGGGTTCTCCCATCCGATTCCGTCAAGATGCATGCGCCCTGGAGAAGGCAATGTTTTACAATGTAGAGTTCTTTCCACAAGGTTTCAAACTTTCCTAGCCCTAGGGAATATTTTGTGACATCATAATGGAGGACTAGTTCTCCCTCGGTGAATGAGTGAGGGTTGATGTGGCAGTCAAAAAATGTTTTTACCCGTTTCTTGTGGGCCTCATTGTGTTGCAGCGATTGTCATCGGCTTTCTTCGACAAGATATAGTTGTACTAGGTGATGTTCTAGAGGCTAAGTATCATCAAGGAGTTCGACGACGGCATGTAAATTTGGGATCTCACGTCCTATGGGAATAACGGCTTCGACCTCATATACCAAGTGGAAGAGAGTGAACCCGGTGGACATCTTCATAGCCGTGTGGTATGCCCACAAGGTGGAAAGACCATATGGTTCTAGTTGGTTTTATGGTTATTCACCATGCATTATAACATAGATTTGAGTACTTTGTTTACAAATTCTACCTGTCTGTTGTATTGGGGGTAGTATGGTGAAGCGAATTCATAGGTGAATCCGAGGTGGTGAGATAGCTCCTCGAAAACTTCATTCTCGAAGTTTTTCCCATTGTTAGAGACTAACTCTTTGGGAATGCCGAACTGGGAAATCACGTGGTTAAACAAAAATCGAGCGGCAGTTTCTGCAGTGTTGTCGTATGTGGGCATGGAATATTTCCACTTGGTCAAATAATCAACATCCACTATGATGTATTTATGGTTTCCTGATGATGTGGGATTGAAATTCATGAAGTCGATTCCACATTTACAAAAGGGGCCGACAACTATGACGGGGTGCTAAGGAGCTGGGGGGGGGGGTCTCTTGCTTTATGGGCGAGGTGTTGGCATCGCTCGAATCTCTTGACTCCTATAATGCAATCACAAAATAGGGAGGGCCAAAAATATCATGCCCGTAATACTTTTTGGGTGGTGGAAATTATAGATAGGTGGTCGCCGCAAGCACCTCCATGGCAGTCATTGAGGGCTTGTTCCGCTTTGTCATGAGTGAGGCATTGATGTAAAATGGTTTCAATGCCCCATGGGTCCAAGACATCTCCCATGAGGAGATATCGGGGGGCCTGTTGGTATATGCACCGATGGTCATCTCGAGTGAGATGAGGTCTAAAATTTTGAGTTCGTAGGAAGAGGAGAATGTATCTGTACCAAGGGTCGTCGATTTCTACGAAGAAGAGGTGTTCATCTAGTAGTGAATCATTCACTACTGATCCCTTGGTATCTCTTGGGAGATCCGTAATGAAGTGTGCTAAGGTGAGCACCTTTTTTCTTTTTGGGGAGCAAAACTCTAAGTCGTATTCTTGGAGAATGACTATCCAGCGGGCGTACTTATAGTTCATTAGGCAGAGCGTGAGTAGGTATTTGATGGGATCAATATCTACGATGACAGTAGTGGTTTTTAATATGATGTAGTGGCGAAGCTTCTGGACTACATGTATTGATGCTAGGGTAGTATTTTCTTCAGGCTCATATCTTAATGACGGGCCTGATAAGGTTTTGCTGATGTAATAAATTACGGCTCCTTCTCATATAGGCCTTCCTGGATCAACACTCTGGCCAATGTGGACTTGGAAGCTGATAGATATAGGATATAATATTTTTCATAGTCTAGGGGACTGATGAGTGGTGCTAAAGATAATGTTTCTTTCATTGCATCAAATGCTTACTGGGCATGATCATCCCATTTGAATGGGATGTCCTGCTGAAGGAGGGGCATGAACCCTTGGGCATAGGTGGCATAATCTGAGACGAAGTTTCTCAGAAAATTGGCCTTCCCCTATAGGCTTTGAAATTTCCTGAGGTTTTGAGGTGGAGGTACTGTTGATGGCTTGGACCTTGAGGGGGTCCACACAAATCCCTTCATGGGACACGATAAAACCTGAGAGTATTCTTGCGCTGACGCAAAAGATACACTTGAGGGGGTTCAAGCGTAGGTTGTATTGATGGCATCATTGGAATACCAATCACATATCCTCAAGATGGTCTGAGCGCTTCTTGGAGCAGACGGTTAGGTCGTCCAAGTAGCCGAGGATAAGGTGTGCCAAGTCATGAAATATATAGTTCATGGCCCTTTGGAAGGTGGCTCCGACATTTTTTAGGCTAAATGGCATTACCTTGTATGCAAAAATGCCCCAGGGGGTGGTGAATGCGGTTTTGTACCGGTTTGTGTGGTGGATTTGAATTTGGTTGTACCCAGAGAATCCATCCATGAAGGATAGAGCCTCATGTCCTGCACAATCATCGATGACCTGGTCGATGAATGGAGTGGGATAATTGTATTTAGGGAGAGGTTTGTTCAAATCCTGAAAACTGGTACAAATGCGTATGGTGCCCTATTTTTTCATACTGGGAACAGGGTTAGAAACCCAAGATGTGTAAAAGATGGGGTAGATAAACTTGGCTTTGTGAAGCTTATCGATTTCTCGTTTTATTGCTTCTGCCTTTGATGAGTGTAGTTGACGCTGTTTTTGGCACACTAGAGGTATGTCAGGCCAAGTTTTAATATGGTGCTCTATGATGGTGGGACTAAGCCCAGACATTTTTGAGTAGTCCCACGCAAATATATCTCACTACGCTTGTAGAAATTGGGTATAATAAGGTATTTCTTCTGGAGATAATGCTACCCCCAGCAAGATTTCTTCGACCTTTGCAGGATTTTGGGATATGTTCACCTTGACGATAGATGAGATGTTTGGCATATTTCCTTCCTCGAATGCGTCGGGCATTGGCATGGGATTTTTGAACCAATTGAATTTTCCTGATGGGAGGAAATATTTTGATTCGATCGCGTAGATATCTTGTTCTTTTGTCTTGTCATGACTGAATGTATGCTTGGGGATAAAAACCAAATGGTGATGCATTGCATCCCATGGATAATCTGGCTTCGTAATTACCTTAAGATGTCCTCATCTGAATGAAATAGGGACCCTAAGGGGGATTTATCCTACACAAAGTTATGATGAATAGGTTCAATCCTTACGGAGCTAGTTGAGAGACACGAGAAGGATTCCATAGTTGATTTCATGGAACTAGACGCACTCAACAGAGTGTAGACAGATTGGGTCTACATTGTTGTAGGAACAACTAATCTTGTAGCTACAGCTACTGCTGAATCGACACCTATGGAAGATGAGGAGACAGCTCAAGTCATAGTTCCGATACATAATGGCATGAATCATATATGGTGTATTATGTTGTCAGTGTTTGGTGGGGGAAGAATCTTCGTGATGGGAGTTTTTCTGACTGCAAGGTTGGGTCCCCTATTAGGATGGTTAATTTCCTATTGGTGGAAGTTGTTCCTGGTGTAGAGGTGCCTGAATGTTTCCATTAGCAGGCATACCTCTGGTTCGTGGTTTTTCCAAGTGAAAATGGTGCATGGTACCACTATTCCAACTGAGTAGATTGTATAGGAATCAACACTACTCATCGTCCCAGATGTGGATGCTTGGAAAGGATCTGTTGTAGAAGATGAGGTCTTCTGCTTCCATTTCCATGTGGTTGGCTTAGGCGTATCTAACTCTTTGGGGGAGTATAGAATTAACACTGCTCTTGCTGCTCTTAGCTTGGGGAGATGCTCACATTTAATTGTGTGATGAAATTGTGAACAAATATGACAATAATTCTGTGATATTCTCCTGGTTGGAGATAATTTTCTATGGCAGAGAAGAGACTGTGCGAAGACTATCTTCTAGGGGCTTCAGTTCTTTGCATTGATTGACTTGGTGGTCAATCTAGTCACACAATCCACATATTATCCTAGGTTTGGCCTGGGTCATGCTTGGTCGGTGTGTCATCCTAGTTTTCCCATCACCCCCGTGTGGGTGTGGGGTCACTGGCTTAGGGGTGATGTAATTTCTATATTTTTTGATTTCATCATCCCGTTTCTTCTCTATTGTATGAATCATATCAATGAGAGGACGAACTTGTGAGATGTAGGTACAGTGCTATCCACAGTGATTGCCCTGACATACTAGGAAAAATATCCTAGATATGGGGGTCTCATCGTGCTTATTTTGTGATCTAGTAGGGTATCAACGTCGTAACATTGCTAAATTAGGGAAAGTGGTGACCACATGGTTGGGCATTTTTCATAATGCACATGTTCGTATTGTCTATAGAGAGCGGTTGGGGGTAACTAGGGGTTTCCTAATTGGTTGCTTTTCAGCCGAAAAGAATAGGATGGATCTACTCATCACATATTCTTGGGTTTTCGAGTTGTTCATGGATTCCGAGTCCGTGCCATCTTCTTGGGAGAGGCAGAATATATTTGAGCGCATACAGGCTAGTGCTGCGTGAAATCTAGGTATGTAGTGATAATGACACACTGGGTGGTTGTCACCACATACCTGAAATGAATAATGGACATCCATGTGGTCATGATATACTATATGAACGGGGTAGCATCACTGGAACATATCCAGAGCTAGGCAATCAATGATGAAATAAATGAGCTCATCGTAGTGTACACAACTCTTGATATGAGGAGGGGGCATGACTAGGAATTAGGGGAATTTTGAGGTCTAAAATGGGCCTCCTAAGGAAATTATAAAATAATAGTGGAAAAAATCAAATAAGATTTGATGACATCATCAAATTTTAGAGGGAAAAATGAAAAACTACTTTTTCAACTCATATTTTCAACTTAGCTCCCAAAGTTTTTACCCAAATTTCGAGAGGGAGTACTCATTATATGCGAAATTTAATTCCTCATCCAAGGAGTACCCATGTTGCATACTTTCGATGGGTCCTACTACACGAAAAATGAGAAATACATAAAAAACGTGATTGTAATCACGTTTTTTTATGTATTTCTCATTTTTCATGTAGTAGAGTTCATCGAAAGTATGCAACATGGGTACTCTTTGGATGAGGAATTAAATTTTGCATCCAATGAGTACTCCCACTCGAAATTTGAGTAAAAATTTTGGGAGATAAGTTGAAAATACGAGTTGAAAAAGTAGTTTTATTATTTTATTATTTTTTAATATTTTTACCCTTTTATTTAAAAATGGTAAATCATCCCCCATGGTTGACATCATCATCTTGAATCCTATTGGTTGTTATAAAGTTTATTTTTGTTGTACATTTTTCTTAGGAGGTCCATTTTAGACCTCAAAATTCCCCTAATGGAGTCTTTCTGGTGCTCGTTGTTCCTCCTGTAGGCAGAGTCTGTAGAGGGCCAGGTAGCCTCCGGATTCATCCTTTCCTAGAAAGGTGAAACATATTATTTACATCATCATCTTCTAAGTGTTTACATATTATTTCCTTAGGCAGAGTCTGTAGAGGGCCAGGTAGCCTCCGGATTCATCCTTTCCTAGAAAGGTGAAACATCCGGTGAATGCCCCTACAGTCCATCTCTGTATAGGAAATAGTTTGTTTTCACATTTTCAGAGGTCACTTGGAGTGTATAGCTCAATTTGAAATTATGGGAAATGGATACCTTGCACCCTTAAACAAGTACATTCCATTTTCAGATCAGATGGTATCATAGCACCAGGTTTGCTTGACTGACATCACTAGCTTGATTGTGTAGCTTGAAAGGTGTCTTAAGCAGTGTTGAAGATTGACTGCTTTATTATTCTGCAAACTATTTGTTGTTTGAGTTTGCTGAAGCTCTTTTGTTCATTTTTATAATGACAACTTCCATAAGCAAGGACATACTGTTGAAAGGTGTTGGACTTTGAATCCAACAATGCTTCCACAAAAGTTGAAGAAGTGGGAGAAAGAGTATGGCAAGAATGGGAAGGAAATTTCCATCATTGATATGTGTCAGGATGATACACATGTTGATATCGATGTGCAGTTAAAGGAATCACCTTTGAAATGGATTGGTAAGAAATGGTTAGAATTCTTATCCAATTAAAGTTGCATGTCTTTCGATTAAATGCATTTTCTTTGTTAAGGGAATGCAAGTTGCAGGATGGAAAAGCTAAGTATGAGACTCACTCTATCGTAGCAAAAGTTATATTCATTTCAGCTTTGAAATTACATGTACATGTGATTGAGGATCTTGTACTTATGATTGTACTTAAGAGAAAGTTGAAGGATAAACTGCATGCATGAGAATGAGATGCATGAGCACAGGGATCATGATGATTTCCTTGTATTTTTAAACATGTATGTGTGATTAACTTGAAGGGTTGATTGCTTTGTTTTTATCCATGCATGTAATGTTATTGACTTGGAAAAAGTTAATTTGATCTCCAAGATTGAAAAGAGGAGAAATGATGAAGTATTTCATCTTTGTAAAATGCTTCTCATTTGGGAGGCAGTTCTTCTTCTGAAATGGAGGTGCCTTGGATGGGCATCGTGACAGTTGGCAAGTCCACATATTCAGGGGAATATTTCAGCTCATATTTCAGCAAATTTCAATTGCTGGTTCCTGCAATTTCAGTTTTTCTGGCAAAAGAACTTGGTCGGGATTCGACAAGTACTTGGCGTATGCAGCAAAAAGTCGCCATGACGACAGTTAGCAAGGCAGGACATTTTTGGCATTAGTATGCTCTTTTGGCTGACTGGAAGAGGATATTTCTGTTCCTCAAGTGATGTACAGTTCAGATCAGAGATTCAGTAAGCTTTTGGGGACCAAAAGCCTTCTCATTTGGGAGGTGTGATCAGGAGCTCAGGACCAAGTGTCGTAAATTGGTCAAAAATGAAAGTGCTCAGAACTAGTTTGAACCTGGACGACCGGATAGTGCTCGTCTTCCTGATTCCGGCGCCGCGAATGGTTCGAAAAATGGTCTCCGTATGCAAAATTTATTCAACTTCAAAGTTTTGTCAATTTCATTAAAAAATGGCAAATTTGGACTTTGGAAAATTTTTATTAAAAAAAGAATATTCCACAGAATATTCTGGGAATATTCTGTGGAATATTCCGCAGAATATTCTGGGGAATATTCCATTTTGGCAGCCAATCAGAGGGTGCCACGTGGCTAGCCCGGAGGCCGCCACGTGGCCCCAAGGCCGAGTTGAATGGCGTGTTAAAAGTTTTGTTATGGCTCGCACGATTCGAACCCGCGACCTGTCAGTCTTCAATGCAACGGTTTTACCAACACACCAGCGTCTTGTGACTTGTTGTATGGGCGGCAAGTATTTTATTTAAAACGTGTTTTGTGTTGGGCGGGGCCCGAAAGGGGGCCAGCCCCTAAGGGCCAGCCCCCATTGCATAAGACCTTCCGGCGGGAACCTTATCCCAGTTCATCAGCGCGCATGGCGGATTCAAAACATTGTGTTAAATGTTATAAAGTGGGTTGTTGTATTCAACGTTTATATTTATTAAAAACGTTGAAACCGTTTGTTACAAACCGCGTTTCATGTGAACGCATATGACAACACATCACATTAATTGCCCACGTTTAACCGCCGGATAAACTTGGCGGTTCCGCCCAGTTTTGGCGCCACCTCCCCATGTGGCGGCCTTATCTGCAGTTGCTCCACATTTAGTGGAGGATTTTTAGCTCAAACTGGCAGTTTAGTTTTTTGGCCATAACTTCTGCTAGGAGAGGCCTTTGAAGACGAATTTTTTTTTGATTTTGGGTTTCTTCGACCTTCTGAAGCCATTGGCACAGGTTTCACAGCCATCTGAGGCCATTTTCAGGTGATTTTTCTTCGTGGAAGTTCCAGGAGCCACCAGGGCCAAATCAGTTTGGGAGCTGCATTGGGAATTGTGCAGCCAGTGAATGTGGAACGAAGGTCATTCCTGAAGTTTTTCAGCATTATGAATCCATTTCTACAGCTCGTTTTTCCTTTTGAGGAATTCTTCTCACTGTTTAGCTTCATGGAAGCTTTCAGGGCCAAGAGGGCCATTTCAGTGTTGGAGCTGTTTGGGGACTATGTTCTTCCATTTTTGGTGATTCAAAAGCCTTTTTCTAATATTTTCGACCTTCTGAGTTGAATGGCAGAGGTTTCAGAACCAATTGAGGTCATCTTCACCTCGAAATTCTCCCTGCAAGTCTAAAGGGACACCAGGGCCAATTGGGGAAAAGTACTGTATCAGGTACAAATTTCACTGTTTAGTGTTTGGGAAAGAGCATGTTCAGCTAATTCCTATCTTCTGATTCTGTATTTACAGTCAGATCTATCTTTCGAGACATTATTATTCTTGTATTAGCCTTTGTATCATTTTTAATACAAGAGGACAAGCCTAGTTTGAGAGGCTTGGTCCAGCAGATGTAGCCCAGAGAAGGGGGTGAACTGCTTATCATTTTGATGTCTTTATTTGCTGAAGATGATATGCTAAACAAAACTGATATAAATTGTTAAACAGCAAATATACATAACTTTCATATACACATAATCACCTACTCAGCTGCAGAAAGTTATTTGTCTTATTCCGCAAGACATCAAATTTCAAGTATGTGAAAGTCAAAGACTTCTAAGTGTTTACATATTATTTCCTTAGGCAGAGTCTGTAGAGGGCCAGGTAGCCTCCGGATTCATCCTTTCCTAGAAAGGTGAAACATCCGGTGAATGCCCCTACAGTCCATCTCTGTATAGGAAATAGTTTGTTCTCACATTTTCAGAGGTCACTTGGAGTGTATAGCTCAATTTGAAATTATGGGAAATGGATACCTTGCACCCTCAAACAAGTACATTCCATTTTCAGATCACATCATCATCTTGAATCCTATTGGTTGTTATAAAGTTTATTTTTGTTGTACATTTTTCTTAGGAGGTCCATTTTAGACCTCAAAATTCCCCTAATGGAGTCTTTCTGGTGCTCGTTGTTCCTCCTGTAGGTACAGGATGGTACGAGGTTCATCTCCAGATGACTGGGTTGAGGGATCCTCTTGATAGGATCACTTGATGGCATGAAAGGCCTCTCTATATCATGGGATCTTTGGGAAATGATGGGCATAGTGCCCATAATTGTTGCAGATAGTGTATGCGAGACTAGTACGTAATTCTTTTCCTTTACCTTTGATGGTAGGTTACTTTTTACAAGAATGCGATGTCACGATGTCTACCTCAGAGCCATGGAGCGGTTTTATTTTTTCTAGCTCTGGGAAAATATGGTATGCTGACCTGCTATGTCACATATGACGCAACTTGGTGATTCTTGTTGCATGGGGGGAGTCTCCACCTTCTTTCCTCTTCTCTCAGTTTTCTTAGTCACAATTATGGGTTCTGCAATGGGAATTTTCTTTGCAAGGATGTTTGCGACCGTCTCTTGAATGGTTGGGGCCAATTTAGGATTGATGGAGATTAACCTTACAGAGGTGATGTGCGTGACTCCCATTGGAGTGGGTGGGACTAGGTGCCAAACTAGTATTACAAATGATAATTTTGGTAGGACCACCGTGGCCATGACTTGATATGATACAAAACCGGTTGGGGGGGAGAGGAAAGGGGTTTGGGAAGCGACGTAGGCTAGAGAGGCTATCATGGTTGAGGAATAGGTGTCATTAATCCTTATGTTTGTGTCTTAACTATCTTTGGTGCTTGATGTCGACATCATGCACACCGGAGCCCCTGTGACATCAGGTGATGACTCAGGTATGATGGGGAGATCTCCTTGGAATGATCCTAGGATGGATGATGGTTTGAACTAGTTAGGGCTAAATTCTTGGTACCGTGAAAGTGCATTCGTGGATGTATCTAAGTAGGGTAGAATTACATCGGTGGTTGTTAGGGGTTGTTTTTCACTATGCGTTAATTGACCGACAGTAATGATGCAGTCCTCATGGGGGAACATCATAGTCCAGAGGACAGAGGAGGATATGGCTGACATGGCATACATATAACTCCAACCAAGGAGTATATTATAGTCCAAGTGAGTGTCCAAGACTTCAATGTATATAAGGACCATCTTTCTGGCTAAGCAGACTAGGACGTTTTAGTAGAGACCAACGAGGGTTGAACGACGACCATTGTATGCTCTAAGTGTGTTGACTGATGGTTTTAGTTTGGGAGACCCTAAATTTTTCCAATCATTTTTTGACATGATGCATGTGGATGCACCCTCGTTAATGAAACATCGATGAATGGTGATATTTTGGACTGACACTGGTATCTGAAAGGCGACCATCGAGGGAAGCCTAGGGGTGGCTTTGTCTAAGTCAAAAATAATTAGGTGTGTATCGACAGGGTTGATAGCGCCTAATGCAGAAAGCAAGGATTTCTATTGTTTTGGGCATGACTGCAACACTTTGAAAGCTAACATAGCAGTGGGAGATTGAGCTAGATCATCCACGATGCTATAGTTATGGGCTTATTTGGAATAGTTTCCTGCTCGCCTAGTTGGTCCCTTAGCCATATTTGGCAAAGGTTCGATAGGCATATTTGATATGGTCAAAGGCGCAGTTGGTGCACTCATACTAACCCCTGACATTTTGGTGTCTAGTGGGGTGTCATAATTTCGATTCCGTGTTTGAAAAACATTTCCTCGCCAGTAATGTAGATTTTTTGGCTATTTTTTCTGGAGTCGTTGGGATTTTGTTGTTGTGTGCTAACTGTCCCTTGATGGGGGAAGGGCTCTTGCATGACTGATAGCTTTGGAAATATTTGAGAGGATAGAGATTATAATCAATGAAAAATTCTGATCGCATAAAACAAAGTGAAAATAAAATAAATTTTCCCTTTAAATTAATCCTATGTGATCATTCAATCAAAAAATATGGTTTTTTTTTGTTTTCTTATGATACTCAAATCCTAGAAGACCTAATCATCCTCACACACTCAAATGTAACTGGGCCTTGAGAATATATCTTGCGAGTGTTGGCACAATGTCCCGTAAGAGCTGGTGACACCCCCAGTCAACCAAAGAAAATCCACCAAGGTAAGGGTAGAGGATCTAGTGCTTGCCTAAACCTTCACCTATAGGGAAAGGATGCCCTAATTTTGGACACTAAGTACCGTCGTCCCACATGAGCGTTCAAGTCTTGGGCTTCTTGGTAGCTCAAGTAGCCCCAACTGATATGACACGCACTGCGCCTAAGCCTAACCCCCTCTGAATCAGGTCTCTGCCACGCTCAATTTTTCTTTTTTGTGGGTTGATAGGTGGATTTCAAAGTTCCCTAAACATTCAACTTCTATGTTTCAAGATGAATAGTGATCAAGGAGTCTTATTGGATTCCTACCCCCTTGATCCTAACTTAGACTATAAATTCTTTTGTGGCCCCTGTGGGGAGAATTTAGTGTGTTTTGTTAAGTTAGTTTTGGGTGTCTTTGCTTTGCTTAGTGGGTGGATGTGTATGAGAAAAAATTTAACAAGCACATAGTTTGAATGTGTGGATATGCGATGATACTTTTCAAAATCCCCTATTAAACTATGCTCTATTGTTCCTTGCTCAAAATAAAAACATGTGTGAATATGGGCCGCTTTCTATTTTTCGTAGTTAATCTATGTGATCAACTATAGGGAGATGGTGAGTTTTGAATAGAGAGCATTCATATGCTTTCCTAGGATCACCGAAAGGTGCAAAGGCAGCAGATATTACTTTCTCTTCTCTCGACAATTCAATCCTGGTCCTAAAATCCTAGTGCAAAAATTGAACTAAACTAATGAATTTTACACTAGAAAAAGAACTAGCTAAGCATGTGTGGACTTGGGCCACTTACTTTGGCTAATTATCTAGGTGTTTTGGTACCTAAATTTGCAAAAAATAAAAAAAAATTCGGAATGCAAGTTAATTTTCCCCTCTCCTTAAACTATGTGTGAACTTTTCAAAAATCAACTTGAAATAAAACTGACACCAAGCCTACCAAAAGCAGCTAGGAGTGAGATTTAGCAAGATGTGGGGCACCTCAACCAGTGATGGAAGATGTATTATGGGATTATAGGAAAATTTACAAGTAGGAAAAGATGGATATACTAGAGAAATTTCTCATTATATTTTTTGCGTGCAAAAGGCAACAACAGGTGTCATGTCTGCGTGTAGGTCATCTTTGAACGCACGCCTTGGGCATGCCTATCTGTGGGAAATGTGTGCAAATTCATGCAAATGTAATTTTTGGAGCTCTTATGCTTCATTCTGTCACTTGGGATGAATCATAGAATGAAGGAGAGGAAGGGGACAATTCTAGCCCAACTCCGTAGCACAAACATAGGTCTCTGCAACAAGGCACAACCACATAAACTTAGAAATAAATTTTAGTGGAGTCGCCAATCCCATGTTACTGTGTTTGGTGCATGCATGTACGAAATCACACCAATTTAAGGGCTATGGTTTTCCCTCTTAAGTTATTGGTCACAGGAAGAAAACATATGGATTCAAGAAAGTTAGTGAAACATGCTAGAACATAAACATACTAGATAGAGAAATAGCATGCATATTCAAACATAAAAATAAACTAAAACAAATAACACAAAAGATACAAATAGAGTCAAACAACTTCAATAATAGAAACGGTGGCACTTATGTCCCCTATTATTGAGTGCTGGTAGGAAATGAGGATGAAACTATAACCCACTTGCCAAGGGGCCCTTAGAACTTGGGGTTTTAAGTCCCGATGCAAGGATGTCTATATTTTCGAGCTGCTTTGGCACAAATTCTCCCTCTCTCTGCTATGGTGGACTGGAGTTGTTGGATGGCCAACAACTGAGTCCCCTCTATCTCTGCTCCAGATCACACACTGCTGGTATTGCTTAGGGAAATTCTGGCCAGCTTAACAATATGCTCTCAAGTTGGTCATCTCTTGGTGGCCTTCTATAGGAGAATTCAAATCCTCCTTTCCTCTCTTGTTACATTGTGCATGGTGACCCAAGAGAGGAAGGTGATTCCATTGTGTGCCACATTTATTCCATTGTGTTCTCCCTTGATGTCCTAAGGAGGCTTCAAGTGTGGAATCAATGTCTTTGAGTGTGATTTTTGTGGTCCCGGAAAGTGACTTGCGCCACTCCCAATATTGCGTGCTTTCTGGGTCGAAAGGTGCACAAAGGCGCGTTTATCGAAGGATTTTGTGTGCAAAAGCATTTTTGACTAGTTCAAATTTGATTTTTCCTCAGACCTTAGAGATTTTTTAAATACTTTCAGATTCTCTAATGTCTCTCAGCCCTGTAAATCCTTTTGTTTGACATTAAATAATGTCATCTTTGCTTGTACAATTTACCAGTGTTAACAAAGTGCTGAAAGAGGAGGTATTTGTTGCGCAAACTCATGGTTATGAGGTAGAAGGCCAAGAAGACGAGGTGTGTAGGTTGCGGAAGCTCTCTATGGGCTGAACCAAGAACCACGTGCATGGTATATCTAGATAGATGCTTACTTGATGGAAAATCAGTTCGATAAATGTGACAGTGAACCTACTCTCTACATCAAAGAAATTGATGGTAAGCTCCTTATTGTCATTTTGTATGTAGATGATTTGATTTTTACAATGAGTGTTGATTTTCTCATCGATGATTTCAAATCATTCATGAAAATTGAGTTTGGAATGACTGACTTGGGGTTGTTAAGATATTTTTTGGGCATATAAGTGAAGAAAACAAAAAGTGAAATTTTTATCTTTGAAGAAACGTATGTTGCAGACATTTTAGAGAGGTTTAATGTGCATAACAGCAAGCCAACACCAATTCCAACTATCATGGGGTTGAAGTTGAGAAAGGAATATTGTAGCATCAATCTCAATCCAACATTACACAAAAGCATGGTGGGCAGCCCAATGTATTTGACCGCAACTGGGCCTGATATAATGTATGCAATGATTTTGGTGTTGAGGTTCATGGAGACACCCAAGGAGACACATTGGCAAGCAATGAAAATAATTTTAAATTATGTGAATGGGACAAAGCATTATGGAGTTTTGTACACTGTAACAAATGATTTTAGGCTAGTTGGTTACACTGGCAGTGACTGGGCAGGAAGTGTTGATGACAGAAAGAGCACTTAGGGATATGTTTTTCATTTGGGTGTGGGAGCCATTTCATGGGCTTCCAAGAGGAAACCAATAATATCATTGTCAACAACAGAAGTCAAGTATGTCGCCGCAACAACAGCAACATGTCAAGTAGTTTGGATGAGAAGGATGTTGCAGGATTTATGTCATGAACAAGATGGAACAACCATTATTTTATCTGAAAATAGTTCAGAAATTTTACTAGGAAATAATTTTGTCTTTCACAAGAGAACAATGCACATTGATGCTAAATATCATTTCATAAGAGAATCAATTAACAACAATGAAATTTTTTTTTAGCGTTGCAGGTCAGAAGAAAAATTTGCAGACATCTTCACAAAGCCATTGGTACGTGGAAATTTTGTTTATCTCAGAGATTGTTTGGGAATGGTCAATGGTAGCATTTGCGATTAAGGGGGAGTGTTGGAGAATTAATCTCGAGCACCACGTTAAATACACTGACAGCAACCATACCTCAGTGAATGTTTTGCAGGTTGTGGATTGTGTTTGTAGGAAAGGAAATCCTATAGATGAAGTTCTCACAAGATTATATTTTACCCATTCCACAACAGAGTAAACTAATTAAAACTGAAATTGAAATTTATCAATGGTTAGTAGAAATGCATGGGCAAACATTTACTTGTCTGCAAAGTTCAGAAAATGATGTACGCTCATCCCGTTGTATTACATTTTGTCTGTCATGAATTAATGTCTTAGGTATTTATGTTTTTAATTAACAAGAAATAATATGTTGAATGAAGTGTTGAAAATGAAACAAGATGATGGAGCTTAGTGAAATGAAGTCGCCTTCACTAAGTGGGCCCGCAGGCTATTTTTGTCGCAAAGTCTATTTTTTAGACTATGTCTATTTTTAGACATATGGATCATGGTCTATGAGTTGCAGGATGCTATTTATGGATGATTGGTCGAGTTGGTAAAAATATATGGACCTCTATTTTTAGACATTGGGCAGTTTCTATTTTTAGACTACCGGGCTAAAAAATAGAATAGTCAAATATTATTAACCCTTAATAATATTTAGACTATAAACATTATCTTATCCTCTTGGAGCACTTCAGTTTGATGCTTGGATGTGGCACATGCAGATGACAGAAGGAAATACGCTTTTCCTAAGGGTTAGTTGAGCTATTGCATGGTTGACTTCAGTTAGAACTCATGTGGCAGAGTTTGGTGGAGTTGATGAGACAGTTGGTGGAGTTGTGTTATGTTTAACTTAGTTGAACTAGTTGTATTTAGTCTAACTGAAAAATACACTAGTGATGAGTGGTGTGAATTAATTATTAATTAATTCACTAATTATTAACTCATAAATAAACTAAATAACACATCAGTTAATTGCAATGCATGGACAGTTCAGTGGAGACCAGTGTTAGAGGTGGGTGAAAGGGTAAGTGTGACTATCAGTTGTGAACATGATTGTGCATGATATTTGCACACCAATTGATGGAGATTGCCAATGAGGATTGTGCAGTTGGAGCTATGGGGATTCGAACTTGGATCTCACTCATTACTCACTTGGAATGCGCAGTAGAGGCAGGCAGAATTGTGGAGAAGATTTGAACCCATGACTTGTTCAAATCTCAGTTAGTTTGTGTGTAACTTTGTGGAGATAGTACTGAGTACTTGTGAGGAGTATTGCGCTATGTATTTTTACATGTTCTCTATCATTATACTATACAGTCCTTGTTCATTATTTAGTGGTGTTATCAAGTAAGAATTGCAGAAAGGGATATATGGAAGACTGCATTCAAAACCAAACAAGGACTCTTTGAGTGGTTGGTTATGCCATTTGATTTGTGTAATGCACCATCGACTTTCATGCGTGTTATGGATAATGTTTTGCATCCATTTCTTGATGAATTTGTGATTGTGTATTCAGATGATATACTCATTATTAATATTATTATATTTATTATTATTAATATTAATAAATATAATAATATTATTAATATTATTAATATTATTAATATTTATCATTAATATAAATATTATTAATATTATTAATATTTATATTTATTAATATAAATATTATTAATATTTATATTAATAATAAATATTAATAACATTATTAATATTATTATTTATATTAATAATATTAATAATATTTATTATTAATATAAATATTAATAATATTTATATTTTTGTTTATTATTAATTATAAATATTAATAATATTATTATTTATATTAATAATATTAATAATATTTATATTTATATATTTTTTTATTTAAACCGTGATTTGTAAGGTTTAATGTTGTGTTGATATGTGTGCTTGATTATGTTTTAATGAGTGCATGCGACTGCTTTCTATTTCCGCATATTGATGATAAATTGTAGAAGAGATTATATATTATGCATGAAGCTTAAATAGTGTGTAATCAAGATAATCTCAGTGAATGATTCAGCTATTATTCAAATTTCTACATGGTATCAAAGTAGAATTGATCATCGGATCTATTACAATGATTACAATTATTTTCGGTACACAGAGTCTATAACGGGCCAAGTAGCCTTTGGATCCATCCTTTCTTTGAAAGGTGATATATCCAGTAAATTCCCTTACAGTCGATCTCTGTGCTAGAAATAATTTGTTCTCACAGATCCAGAAGCAGCTGATTTTTGAGCTTGAAATTTGAATTTGCAGCAGAATTTGGAATTCGAATTTGCAGTAGTTTTCTTGGTGCCAAAGTTGAAATGTCTTTCAACGGATTGTGACTGGAATATGCCCTTGAGGGTAGTTCGAATTATGTTGCATGGAAGGACAGGATGGAGGCGGTATTAGATGATAATGGGCTGAAGGAGTTCATAGAAGCTGAGATCCCAAAGCCTACTGATGCTGCTCAAGTTGAGGCTTGGCAAAAGAAGATGGCGAAATTTCGAAGGATTCTGTTGGAGGGCGTGAAGGATCACATTTTATCCATCATGCATGGAAAATCTTCTCCATACTTAATGTGGAAAGTGTTGACAGATTTATTCCAGAGAAAGAGCGACCAGAGGAAGTTGGCGCTCAAGGATAAACTCAGACACATAAAGATGGAGAAAGGCGACAGTATGCCCAAGTACCTCACGAAGTTCATCCAATGCATGGATGAGCTGGGAAGTGTGGGGGTGACTGTTGATGATGAGGAATTGGTGAGCTTGGCTCTCCTTGGTCTTCTGAAGAGTTGGCATGCCTATCAGGATTCTATCAATGGTCGAGAGAAATTTCCAG
Organism: Pinus albicaulis; assembly: GCA_034641835.2. NCBI lineage: Eukaryota > Viridiplantae > Streptophyta > Pinopsida > Pinales > Pinaceae > Pinus > Pinus albicaulis. Next base: position 1,903,942,142 of record CM076575.1, on the reverse strand, counting down.
GATGGGAGCGACTTTGGTTGGATCTTGTGCAAGAGGAGATAAGGCAGAATACCAGAGACGGATCTTCATCAAAGGCATATGATGAAGAAAATCGCGCTTTGGCTACCAAAGAAAAGAAGGGGAAGAGCAAGAAATCTTCTCATTCTGGTGCGAAAGGCAAGAAGCAGGACATGTCTAAGGTGAAGTGTTTTCATTGTCACCAACACGGACATTATGCCACAAATTGTCTGCAGAAGAAGAAAAATAAGCAAGCTACTGGATCTGCAGCGGGAGAGGCCTTAGCCTCGTAGTTTGAGCTAGATTTTTCACTGATTTCATGCTTGGTCTCAAGTGTGATGGGATCAGTATGGTTCTTGGACAGTGGTGCATCTTTTCACATGACTGGAGATCGAGGTTTGTTTTCAGATCTAGATGAGAAAGATCTTGGAGTGCACATCGAGATGGGCGATGATGGTAGATATAGTGCGACCGGTATCAGTACCATTTCCTTTGAGAGGGAGTTTGGTAAACCCTTCGTATTGAAGGAAGTGATGCATGTTCCAGGATTGAAGAAGAATCTGATCTCTGTGGCGATGTTAGAAGACAAGGGGTATGATGTTGTCTTCAGCGAGGGAAAAGTCACTAAAGATGACAACTTGAGATTCCTGTAAGATAGGGGTTCGAGTCAAGAACCTTTATCATTTTTTAGAGGTAGATAGCCGCGCAACAATGATGTGAGCAAGGCTAGTGAGGCAGAGCCGGACATGACATAGTCAAGCCACCGGAGATTGGGCCACCTTTACCATGGAGCTTTGAAGATACTGCAGCAGATTTCTACTGGGCTTCCTAAGGGTACTCTTGCGCAGTCAGATCAGTGCAAGGGGTGTACCTTGGGAAAATTTGTGAAAGCCACTTTTCACGAGAAGGATAGTCGCGCCACGACGATCCTTGAGAGAATTCACACAGACGTGTGTGGACCTTTCTCAGTAGCTTCGACAGCAAAGCACAAGTACTATGTGATCTTTGTTGATGATTTTTCTCGGAAGTGCTGGATCTTCTTCATGCAGAAGAAGAGTGAGACATACTCAAAGTTATGTGAGTTCAAGGCGTTGGTTGAGAAGGAATCAGGGAAGCATGTGAAGGCTCTTAGGAGCGACAATGGTGGTGAATTCATCTCTGCTGAATTCAAGGATTTTTGCAGCGCAGAAGGAGAGACCTGACATTTCCCATTTGAGGATTTTTGGTTCACCTGTCTACATGCATGTGACGAAGGATGCCAGGAAGAAGCTGGATCCGACCACAAAGGTTGGGATATTTTTGGGGTACACTGATACACCCCACAAATATCATGTGTATTTTCCAAATAGTCGCAAGACTATTGTGCGACGGGATATCAAATTTCAGGAGGAGAAAGCCATGAAGTGTTCGCTTGAGAGGGAGCCACACTTGCATGTAGATGAGGAGCTATTAGTTCCTAAGGAGGATTTTCTGATGGGGATCAAACACAAGAGGAGAGTTCATGGAGTGGAAGAGACCACCATGCAGTACCAACCATGGGCGCAAGCGCACTACAAGCCGAGCGATCGGCTCATGATGTGTAGAGAAGATTACACTCTCACCTACAAGACAACATAGATAGAGATAAATATCAAAGACGGTACACTGGATACATGGCTCTTATGAGTCAATGTGTTGTGACAGAGCCATCCTCTTTTGAGGAAGCCGTGGAGGACCCCGCATGGGTTGATGCCATGATCGAAGAATATGATTCGATCATCAGGAACAGTGCATGGGAGATTGTCCCAAGACCGGTTGGGAAATCAGTTGTAGGTTCGCGATGGATCTACAAAGTGAAGCAGGCGGCTGACGGGAGAGTGGAGAAGTACAAGGCGAGATTTGTCGCCCGTGGCTTCTCACAGATCGAGGGGATTGACTATGAGGAGACTTTTGCACCTGTCGCAAGGTACTCTTCCATACGGACAACTTGTGCCTTCAAACAGAGATGGATGTGAAGACTCAAGGCTCTCATCCAAGTCATTGAGGAGGAGGTGTACATAGAGCTGACCTAAGGCTCGAGATCTTCAGAGGAGCTCCATGTGTGCACTCTCAAGAGAGCACTCGTACGGGCTGGAAACAAGCACCCGTGCTCGGGTACACACGGATAGACAGTTATTTCACCGGACTTGGATTCTCCAAGAGTGAGGCGGATCCTAACCTGTACCAGATTGTGGTGGGGGGGAAGTTGCTGATCATTGTACTGTATGTAGATGATCTGATTTTGACGGGTGATGAGCTGTTGATACTTTCATGCAAGGAGGATCTTGCTAGAGAGTTTGATATGAAGGACTTGGGCCTCCTTCATTATTTCCTGGGATTGGAAATTTGGCAGCGCAATGATGGACTATTTGTTTCTCAGGGTAAGTATGCCCGGGAAATACTGGAGAAGTTCAACATGCATGGCTGCAAGCCTGTTGATACTCCTCTTCCTGGAGGTTGGAGGAAGGAGGATGCTACTTCAGCGGAGGTAGTGGATGCCACTGTTTATCGACAGTTGGTGGGGTCGCTTATGTATCTGGTCAATACACGACCCGATATATGCTATTCTATTAACCAGCTTTCGCAAGCTATGGTTAAGCCTACCAAGCTCTTTTGGAAAGCAGGAAAGCATGTATTGCGTTATCTTAGAGGCACATCGGGATATGGCTTATGGTACAGACAGGAGGATGAGGTGAAGCTATGTGGCTTCATGGATGCAGATTGGGCAGGGAGCCGAACGAACAGAAAGAGCACATCTGGAGGGATCTTCAGTATCGGGTCGACAGCAGTTTCTTGGTATAGCAGGAAGCAGAGATCCGTGGCACTCAGTTCAGCAGAGGCTGAGTATATGGCAGCAAGCTTGGCTGCATGCGAGGCCATATGAATGAGGAAGATTCTGGTCGGGTTGTTCGGGTCACACTTGGAGCCTACTGTGATTTATTGTGATAACCAGAGTTGCATTAAACTCTCGGCTAATCTATTATTTCATGATAGATCCAAACACATCGACATCAGGTACCATCATATCAGAGATTGTGTGTAGCAGAGAATCATGTTACTTTCATATATTCCCACGGAGGATCAGGATGCTGACATCTTGACGAAGGCGCTCACCAGGAGCAAATTCGAATACCACAAAGGTAGAATAGGGGTTGCAGATAATCCACATCTTGTTGAGAGGGAGTGTTGAAAATGCAACAAGATGATGGAGCTTAGTGAAATGAAGTCGCCTTCACTAAGTGGGCCTGCAGGCTATTTTTGGCGCAAAGTCTATTTTTAGACATAGGGATCATGGTCTATGAGTTGCAGGATGCTATTTATGGATGATTGGTAGAGTTGGTAAAAATAGATGGACCTCTATTTTTAGACATTGGGCGGTTTCTATTTTTAGACTGCCGGGCTAAAAATAGAACAGTCAAATATTATTAACCCCTAATAATATTTAGACTATAAACATTATCTTATCCTCTTGGAGCACTTCAGTTTGATGCTTGGATGTGGCACATGCAGCTGACAGAAGGAAATATGCTTTTCCTAAGGGTTAGTTGAGCTATTGCATGGTTGACTTTAGTTAGAACTCATGTGGCAGAGTTTGGTGGAGTTGATGAGACAGTTGGTGGAGTTGTGTTCTGTTTAACTTAGTTGAACTAGTTGTATTTAGTCTAATTGACAAATACACTAGTGATGAGTGGTGTGAATTAATTATTAATTAATTCACTAATTATTAACTCATAAATCAACCAAAGAACACATCAGTTAACTGCAATGCATGGACAGTTCAGTGGAGACCAGTGTTAGAGGTGGGTGAAAGGGTGAGTCTACTATCAGTTGTGACTATAGCTGTGCATGAGATTTGCACACACATTGATTGAGATTTCCAATGAGGATTGCGTAGTACAAGTTGGTGGGATTCGAACTTGGATCTCATTCATTCTCATCTTGGATTGCGCAGTAGAGGCAGGCAGACAGGTGGAAGAGATTTGAACTTGTGACTTGTTCATATCTGAGCTAGTTTGTGTGTAGCATGTGAGATAGTGCTGAGAGCTGTGAGGAGCTTTGTGCTATGTATTGTTACATATTCTCTATCATTAAGTTGGGGGTTTTCAGCTATTGCTTTCCCCATTACATCTTGTGTTGATATGTGTGCTTGATTATGTTTTAATGAGTGCATGCGACTGCTTTCTATTTCCGCATATTGATGATCAATTGTAGAAGAGGTTATGTATTATGCATGAAGCTTAAATAGTGTGTAATCAGGATAATCTCGGTGAATAACTCAGAAAATTATTCAAATTTCTACACTTTCGAAACTGAAAGGCTCCAAAAAACTCAATCAATCTGATGCATCTATCATCAAAGTCTTCGACTTATGCTGGTACCAACTGCACATGTCTTCAGAAACCATTGCGCTGTTGAACTCTGCACCCATGCACTCTACACTTGCTATCAACTCTGAACATCGCTCCAGTATCTGACACTGTCACTTTGATCTGCCTGCATCAATCCAACTAATCATGCTACTGTTGCTCTGTGGGCTCCTCGTAGCCAGGTTCAATTCATGAGATCCACACCATCTCAATGAATCCTACCCAGAAATCTCCTCTTGGGATTACTCATGCATGTCGCCCCACCTCTCATCTAGTGGTATAGCTGCATGCACTCCCTCTGCCCATCTCGCACAAAATTTCTCTGCATGAGTGGTTGCTCCCACTCCATGATCCTCATCTTGTGGCTGCTCCACATCCCGAGGTTCACTCTTACCTGCATGCAAATCTCGCTCCCTCTCAATCTTCAATTGCATGTCTTTCTTGCACTTCCCAACAGTAGGAAGCTTCGTAGAAATCCCATCTACTTCAAATCTGTAGAGATTCTTTTCTCAAATCCCAACCTTCTTGACTTGTCCTGTTGCTTTGCACCAAAGGAAAACTTTTCCTTCACTAAAGACAACATCATACCCTTTATCCTCTAACATTGCGACTGAGATTAAATTCTTCTTTAAACCTGGAACATGCACTACATCTTGTAAAAGAATGAGTTTACCTGAATCCCTCTGAAAGGTAATGGTACCAATGCCGGTCGCATTGTATCTTCCATTGTCGCCCAACTCAACATGCAACTAGAGATCTTTCTCCACCAAGTCACTGAAAAGGTTCACATCTCCCGTCATGTGAAAGGAAGTGCCACTATCAAAATACCACCCCGATCCCAATGCAATAGACACCATGCATGCGATCAATGAGAAGTCCAGCTCAAATTGTGAGGCAAGAGCCTCACCAGCTGCAGCTCCAGTATCCTGCTTGTTCTTCTTCTTCTGTGGACAATGTGTGGCGAAATTCCCATGTTCGTGACAGCGAAAACACTTCACTTTGGACATGTCATGCTCTTTTCCATCCACACCAGATTGAGAAGGATTTTTTGTCCCCTTCCCTTTCCTTGCTTTGGCAGCCAAAGCGCAATCCTCTTCATCATCATTCTTTGATGAAGAGCCATCCCTAGTACTCTGCCTTATCTCCTCCTGCACAAGATCCGACCAAAGTCGCTCCCATCCCGGCAGTTTCTCCTGACCATTAACAGAGTCCTCGTAGCTATGCCAACTCTTCGGAATCCCAAGGAGAGCCAAGCTCACCAAGTCTTATTCATCCACACTAACTCCTACACTCCCAAGCTCATCCCTGCAGTGGAAAAACTTTGTCAAATATACCGGAATAGTGTCATTCTTCTCCATTTTTATTTTCCTGAGCTTGTCTTTAAGCGCCAACTTCCTCTGGTCACTTCTGCTTTGGAACAATTCTGTCAAAGCCTTCCACATCAAGAATGGAGTGGCTTTACCATGAAGGTTGAACACAATGTGATCCTTCACACCTTCCAATAGAATCCTTCGACACCTTGCTACCTTCTTTTGTCATGCGTCAAGTGCGACCGCATCGCTAGAACCCAGTTTAAGAATATCAACATCTATGAACTCCTTCAACCCATTATCCTCCAGCACCACCTCCATCCTGTCCTTTCATGCAATATAATTCGAGCTACCATCAAGGGCATACTCCAATCGCAATCTGTTGAAAGACATTTCAATGAATGCTCAACTTCGACACCAATAAAACACTGCAGCAAATTTGAATTCCACCAGCACAAAACTCAACTGTTTCAATAATTGAAATTGCTCCACTGATCAACGCCTCTGATACCATGTAGAAATTATATGCACTATGCATGCATATTTCCAATATTCTCTTGATCACACACTATTTTAACTTCATGCACCATACATAATCTATTCCACCATTGATCATCACATGCGGAAATTAAATCAATTGCATGCACACATTGAAACCATAAGAATTCACACACATTAACATAGTTGTTTAACGGGAAAGCCTGAAGCTAAAAACCCCAAATATATGTATATAATATATGTCATAGAGATCATGTAATAATCCTCATACAAAGCTTATCACAAGCTCTCAGTACAATCCAATCGCTACACACTAATCAGGCCCGATCTTGCAAATCCATGCACCGATCTTTGCCAGCCTTTAGCCTGCCTCTACTGCGCAATCCCTGCTGAATAATGGCTCTGGATGAACTCGAATTGCCCCAACCTTTCTCATGCAATCCTTAAATGCATCTCCACCAAATTTGTGGTGCAAACAATGCAACACTATAGTCACAACTGATAGTCACACTTGCTCTTTCACCTACCTCTCCACTGGTCTCCACTGAAACTGTCCATGCACTGTAGTTAAATGATGTATTCTTTAGTTGATTAATGAGTTATTATTTAGTGAATTAATTAATAATTAATTCACACCACTCTCACTAGTGTATCAATCAGTTAGACTAGATACAACTAGCTCAACTATGTCTAATTGAGTTAAACTGAACACAAATCCACCAAACTCTGTCACATGAGTTCTAACTGAAGTCTCCATGAAATAGCTCCACTTAACCCCCAGGAATAGCGTAATTCCTTCTATCAGCTCCTATGCCACATCTGTGCACTTAACTGAAGTGCTCCAAGAGAATAAGATAATGTTTAGTGTCCAATTATTATTAAGAGCTAATAATATTCGACACATATATTTTTAGACTGGCAATCTAAAAATAGATTCCGCCCAATATGTCTAAAAATAGAAATCCATTTATTCTTCCAACTTGATCAACCATCCACAAATAGCATCCCGCAACTCATAGAATATGATCGACATGTCTAAAAATAGACTTTGCACCAAAAATCACATGTGTGGGCCCCACCTAGTTTAGGTGATTATTTTCCAACTAGGATCAGGAATGATGTTTCAGGATGCCTCCTTCACTGTTTCTTGTTGCAATCTTCAACACTTCCACTAGTTCCTCCAATAGTTAGAACTAGTTTAACTGAAAACAACTTGAAATAACTGACTTTGATTGCTAAAAATTAGCAATCACACATGCTTAACTGAACTCTAAGCCCTTTAACTCGAATTTACTGAGCTAACTAAGTGGCAAGAGCCATGTCACACAATTTAACTACATCCAAGTTGTCTGATGATGTGGAAATTTGAATTTTCTCAATTTGACCAAGGCAAAGTCAAATCGAGATTTTCTTGCTATACTTTTCAACACTCTCTCTTAGCAAGAAAGGGAGTTTCCATCACCCGTGGAATTTAATGTATAACTACCTCTCACTATTGTTGTTGCAACTGCAACAACTGCAACTAAGAAGCATTAAAAAAAACATTGAATCCACAATGTCTGCAATTGTCTACTGGGAAAATTGTGTTGTTGTTGACTCTGCTACTAAGCCTCCTGCTATGTTGTCAACAGTGCTCTGCACTCCTTAATATTTGACTGACACTAATCCTTCTACTACTAAATATTATGGGACCTTGTAGCAAGGTAATGATCCATGAGGATAATTCCTCAATGGACCATTCCCAATTTTTTGCAATTCTGGGACTAGGGCCTCACATCGCCCCACCTCACTCTCGGAGGTATAGTTGCAAAGTGCTCCCTCTAACCACTTGGATTGAACTCTCCCTCTACAAGAGATCTCTACTTGAGTCGATGTATCCACTCTGCCTCCTCTCTGCCCCACCATTTGTGGCTGATCCACAACTTCTTAAGGCTCCTCTTGAGGCTCCATTTTGAGAGGTTTATCCAACTCCCTCTCAACCACCATATCTCTAATCTTTGCCTTGCTACTCAAGGTTGTACATGCATATTCTACCTCAAGTGAATACAAGTTCTTGACTTGAACACCGATATGCTTCACATGTCCAATGGATATGTTTCCCAGGAATGCTTTCTCTTTGCTAAAGATCACATCATAACCATGGTCTTCCAAAACTTCTATAGAGATGAGATTTTTCTTTAGGCCTAGAACGAACATGACATCCTTATGTCAAAGAGGGGATCCCGACTCCCTCTTAAAGGTGACTATACCAATATCTATTGCACTGTACCTTATATCAACCCCAAACTCAATATGCATCTCGAAATATTTCTCCTCCAAGTTACTGAAAAAATATCTATGCTCTTATGTAATCCATCACTTCTCACTAGTAAGGTGCTTAGGACATTTTGATTGTCAGTGTTCCTCTCCAATGTGTTGACTGGAAGAGATATTGCACATGCCCACTAACCTTCAATAAAGTCCACACGCACTTGTCCCAATGAATTGGTTGACTCTCCAACTACCACTAAATATTGAAATCGACGTGGAAAAAACCCCAACTAAATATATTTGGAAATATTTTATAACCAATATTTTAGTGCCACCAGTGGTGACAAAAAGGTCATCCTCCATTGGCGAGTTTTCCAAATAATCGACAAGTTGAAGGTCGTGGTCCATGTAAAAGATCTATCTCCCATTAATCCTCGTCTTCATCATGGTCAATTGTATTGTGTGGTTGAACATTATCTCAATTATACGAGTATAGATCTAGCTTAACCACGAATCTACTACACTCCATACTAAAAATGGATCTATCAAACACTAAGCACCTAGAGAGATCAAATATCTAGAGATGCAAACAAATTTTCAAATGTTGCACTATAAAAGTGTTTTTCACCTCCAAATATTTTATCCCTCTCAGTACATGCTAGATTTGTGGTTAAGATGGATCTATACTGGTTTACTTACAATTACTTGTTCTCTTTATAAATGACACAAAGAAATGCCAATATTTGTCAATAGTCTTTTTTTATAATAAAAAAAGCATGAAGATTTTGAAATATGGTAGTATTTATCAACAACAAGAAATTCAATAGTTTTTCTCTATTAGAAAATGCGATCTCCCATGTGAAGAAATCTTGAGATGTACTAAAAAGCTTCAAAAAAATGGAAATTAGTAAAAAATCAAAACAAAAGAAAGTATGAGGAATTTCCTAAATAAACTTATTAGTGATGGTTGGTGATCTTCCACTAGAAAATAAAAGTATTACCATTGTGAAACACATGGTGAGGATGTATGTCATGCATTAGTCAAAGAAGTGGGAAGTATTCCTACCATTAGTTGAATTTGCATACACCAATGGGTACCAAGAATCATTGAAGATGAGTCCTTTTGAGGCACTATATGATAGAGAATCCAACACTCCCATTAGTTGGAATGACCCAATGAAGATAGTGTTTTTTGGACCTCACATGCTAGGATAAATGGAGCAAGAAGTGATTAATATCAGGCAAAAGTTAAAAGCCCCCGGGATAGGAAAAAGAGTAGCAGATGATGCAAAAATATTTCCAAGTGGGAGAGTATGTATATCTATGAATCAGACCAAGGAAGAACTCACTGAAAGTGGGGTCATGTGCTAAATTAGCACCCATATTTTGTGGACCATTTCAAATTTTGGAAAGAGTGGAGCTAGTAGCTTATAGACCGCCCTTGCTACCCGCAGTGAAATTTTACGTTGTATTTCATATTTCTTTTCTTAAAAAATATGTACATGACACTAATCATGTGACTGATTAGTCTGTGATATAGGTGGAATCTGAGGGAGAATTCCAACCCAAACCATTGCGCATACTAGACTGGAGAAAAATTGTGCTCTGAAATTGAGTAATAGAACATATCAAGGTGTAAACGAAGCACTTTGGACCTAATGAAGCTACATGGGAATTTGAAGACCAAATGAAGGAGCTCTACCTATTTTTTTAAAAATGTATAAACCAATGTAAGAATTCTTAATTATAAAGCTCGGTTTTTTTTCCAATTATAGAACACCCAGGATAATGTTCCTTTAAGTGGTTTTGTTCGTGATAGCCCTTTCAACTACTCAACTTTTGTAATATGTTTGTAATGCCAACGTGGGCATATGAACCATGGACGACTGATACAAAATGTTCTAGACACTTATTTAATTTTTGTGATGCTCGAATAAAGGAAGGGATGACCTTCCAAATCCCAATGTATGAGGGGGCTTGCTTCCTTTCTTGAAAGGCCGTGAAACCATCCCTCCACACCATTACTAAAGTTAATGAGTCATCTGTTTGTATACTTGAGCATGCTATTTGTTGACAGTCAAAGTTATGCGATGTCATTTGGGTGTTGGGGTAGAGGAGGGTAGCCATCCACCTTGAACATCAAAGAGATAGGCTTGCGGCCTCTCAGACATGTGGTGGGAGACACTAGGAAGAAGATAAGACGACACAACTAGAGAGAACAAGCTCTCTCCCTTTAACATACCCCCCACTATCCCTAGCACCAATTAAGGGTAGAAGGAAGTTGTTACTAAGTTTACCTGGTCTCCATGGTCCAATTATGGAAATGGGGTCCAAATTTTTCTCTTTCTTTTACTCTCGAGAAACTTAAGATGAATGATACCATAAAACTCATCTCATCAATATGATTCCGATGATATAATTTTTGCTCTGATCCAAGTCTTGGATCCAAAGATATTTCCATCCAAGGATTAGTCATATAATTAGTGTCGCCTCACTAACCTACCACGTAGCACCTGTGTGGTCCCCTCATGGCAATAACAGTCGGCCTCTCACTACCACATGGCGGTTTTACCATAGTTTTTGACTCGTTCATTTTGGTCATGTAATAACCCACTATATAATGAGCGTGACACAATCCATACATATATGCACTACAAGGCAAGTGTGGGCCCCTCAAAATCCACATCACCACAAAAACACTCTCCCTGTAACTAACTCTTTTTGTCCCTCATTGTTCCTTCCAAGAATGACTCTTCACTGATTATATGGAGCTTTCCATTCCGACTGACACCTCAGCATGGTTTTTTCAACCATGCAGTCTTGCTCTTTTCAACCTATATTAGTGTGCTTCATCATGCCACATCACCTTGGGGATAATATACCTTGAAAATTCTCTACCATGCTCCATTTGAAACCTTCTAAGTCTGGGATGACATCATCAATCCTAAACGCCGAGGGTACATCATCCCTTGTCACATCCTCTAAGTCATGTGCCTCATAACTAGGGGTTCCGCTTGGCAGAAACAAAGACCCCATTTTCACAACATCCTGGGGATTTGATCCGAGGAGTTTCCTAGCTCTCCCCTTGAGACTTTTGGGGACAAAGTATCGGGGTCATCTGACGACCATGAACGTAACCCATCGATGGCCTAGATTTCTCTTGCCTTTGTGCTTGGACTTAGCTCTTTTCCATACAATGCTTGAGTTCGAGTTCCTTTTAACCTCTGAGCTCGAAAATTTCAACCCCGTGACACTTGATTAAGGTTTGGAATCCTCTGCCCTAGACGCTTGGTTACAACACCCACACACATGGAAAAAGTCCAAGCCCCTTGATGCCTTGAACTCAACCCCCACTCATTTCTATAAGAGCTTATTCATATAAATGTAGATTTCTCTGAGCTATCCCTTAGCTTCGTATACATGTGTATGTTTGGCATTATCACCATTCCTCCTAAGCTTATAAGGCTTCGTCTCATTCAACGAGTAAATAATTATTTAGACACACACACACACAAAAACATATACACAAGCCACAATATCTCTCCTGAGCTTAGTATTATTTAAATACTGATTTAATAACCATTCCTTTTTTTTAGAATGCATACACAAGGGTTTGCCTATTCATTTCATTATGGTTATTTAGAAAAATTTTGTTCTCATAATAACTCACCAAGCTACAGGTCTCTCAACCAATACTAAGCAAAATACAAGCCATAGGTACATACAAGGAAACTTTTATTACTCAGGACATATAGAGGAATTCACCATTCCTTAAGCAAGCAAATAATCAAGTTTCGCACAACATCACAAATATTGAATCGACACATTAAATTCATATCAATATAGGACTTTGTCCAACATGAGAACTCAAACCATTCCATATCCATCATTTAAACAAAAATGCTCATTCAATCAGGAATACTACATTCCTCAGCATTATAGGAAATGATAAAACAATACATTATACAAGCATCATAATGGATTCAATACATCTGAGACATAATCAAATACTTATCTTTGATAAATTGAGTTGGGAAATTTATATTGAGACTTCAACTCTCCACCTAACCATAAACAAGCCATAACCAAGTCTTTCTTGTAGCTGTCACCCTTGAGCAAGATTCCAGCGTTGAGTAGAGTGCTTTTAGAGGAGTTTGAACCAATTTTATCACCTAAAAGAGGGTGTTTCAAGGCTTCATCACCTCCACCCACTAGCTATCATATTAAGCAACCAAACATAGTGAACCAATCACTAGCATGCGGCCATCATTCATCTAGAGAATTAAACCAACATCATTAGCTGAGACAGGGTGCCTCAAGGCCATGCTGCCTTTACCCACCAATTATTCAACAATTTCACCTCAGGAAGGGAACACATTCTTTCATGCAAAGAGACTTAAAATACAACATCCCAACATCTCTAGGAACTTGGACACATATATTTTCAATTCAGATGTGGAGAGAGATATATTAAGGAGGTTTTAGCAGTTGAGTTACCTCTAAGGGAATAGGAGGGAACTCTCCAAAAGCTTCTCAATGGAACACCCACCTACGTTCTAATCCCAATCCCATGGAACTATCATTAGGTGTTATTATCCCATTATCCCTAGGTACCTCTAGCTCTCAGATGTTATCAACCAACACAATATCCAATGGGTTTATCATCCATGTAAGGCACAACCACTTCTCAATGATTATCAGTCAGCAATCCCTCATGTGGTTTTCAGTTGGACTATCATATAAGCTCACTCTATGATTATCAACCAACAAGCCCTCGTGGGTTTCTCAGTTTCATTATCATCATAGTTTCTCTACTCCATAAATTATCTAGTCCTCTTATCTCTTTTCTACCCTTTTAACAAATTTTTTGGATCATCAAGAGCACATCGTCCTCCCTATCTTTTCTTATTCCCTTCTCAGCGTGTGTATATGCAATCACACGTCATATCTCTTCAATATGACCCTCTCAAACTCCCTTTGTTTTCTTAAAAATGATCCTCTTGGTCTCCCTTTGTTGTCTTCAACATGAGCCTCTCAACCTCCCTCTATTTGTTTTCCATAGGAGCCTCTTGACCTCCTCTTCTCCTCTATGCACATAGGGTCTCCTCCTTAGAAAACGAGAATTTCAATCTAGATAATGTATTTATATGAATTATCTCATCTTGGTCGAGATGGTTATATCATTATGAGTGGTCCACGTGGTCCAACCACACTTGACAGTGTAGACCATACTTTTAATTAAATGTTTATCCGTTTCTTGCTTGTAGCCTTTTCCCAATAGGAACATGAGCACATCCTTGTTTTAGAATTAAGTTGATACACAATCAACTCATTAAAAACAACTCAATTAGCCCATGACTGATATTTAAAACCACTTCCTAAAGAAATCTCACTTCTCAAGCAATGGAATCCATGTCCTCTCTCAACCATTTTAAATTTTATAGTTACATAATTACAAGGAATTATTTTAAATGTTTACAAGGGCAATTAACCCGTAGAGGATGTCACACTCCCTCTCTCTGGGTTGGATAGTTTTGGTCTTGGTGTTCTTAGTAGAATGGTGTTAGGAGCATTTCGTTGATTGTTGAAGTGTGTTAATGTGGTTGGAGATGGGAAGCAAAAAGAAGAGTGGCATTCATGCTTGTATACAGAACCTTGTACAAGAGTTAAATCCATGACAATCAAGGGAGAAAACCCCGTGAATTGTGTGAGGCAACTAGAATGTGTTGTATAATCTTGTGCCATCATTGGGAGGCTTACTATATGACTATATCACTGTGGTGCTTGTTGTATATTTTATAAACCACCTGGACATGGAATTCTAGATCAATGTGGTGCTTGCTGAGTAACTAATAAAACACATGGACATTGGAAACCACTCCTCATGGCGCTCACTATGAAAACACAACTGATAAACCACATGGAAAATGGATTCTAACTCTTAAGACTAAACATTACTGCATTTGGACCTTGGGTGAATCCTTGTGAATGAGCTCAGAAGAAAGAGTGAGTCACTATGGTGCTTACTTATTACTAGGAAACAACTAGTAAAGCACCCTGATGCTTACTATAGGTACAAGTGATAAATCACCTTGGTGCTTGTTGTTAGAATGAAGTTTCTAAACCACCTAGACAATGGATTTATACTTCGGGTATTTAACCAAGCCTTTGGTGTGAAATACTTAAGCAAGCATCTCCTTAGACATTGGATCTAAATTGAGGGTGAGCAGCTACAAGAAATTCACAGTGTAGTTGGCCTATGGTTAGGTGTAGAGTGGAAGTCCCTCCTTCTGTGACCAACTAGTTTGAGACATATATATATATATATATATATATATATATATATATATATATATATATATATATATATATATATATATATATATATATATATATATATATATCACATTTATATATTTGAACCATGACACATGATGTTCAATTCTTTAGTTATGATTGGTATGAATTATGGTATGTCCATGAATGTTAATTCATGTATGGATTGTGTTGTTCAATGTCATGTTCATGATTGGTATGAGAATTGTGTGTTTATGCTCTCTTATTTGAAAGCAATGTATTATTTATATATTAGTTTAGGTTGTTTATAGGATTGAAAATGTCTAGTAGATGGACTATAACTTGTCATGTATAGCTATGAGAACCTGTGTGTTCATGTGTGGTAAATTGATGTTCACAATCCTCTATGTTGAAAATGCAACAAGATGATGGAGCTTAGTGAAATGAAGTCGCCTTCACTAAGTGGGCCCGCAGGCAAATTCTGGCGCAAAATCTATTTTTAGACTATGTCTATTTTTAGACATATGGAGCATGGTTCGGGGATTTCAGTTTGAGATTCTTGAAGTATGTGTCATGTTGGTAAAAATAGATGAGACTCTATTTTTGAGGTCAAAGAGGTCGAAGTCTATTTTTAGACTGCCTCTCCTTAAAACAGGGAAGTCAAAAATTATTTACCCTTAATAATATTTAGACTATAAACAACAGTTTACTCTCTTGGAGCACTTCAGTTCGAGCTACAGAAGTGGCTCATGCATCTGACAGAGGAATCACGTGGTTCCCAAGGGTTTGATGGCATCATGCATGGTTGACTTCAGTGGCAGAAGTTTGGAGGAGTTAATGAGACAGCTAGTGGAGTTGTGTTCTGTTTATTTTAGTTGAACTGATTGAGATTAGTTTAACTAGCTAATCAATTAGTTATGAGTGGAGTGAATTAAATATTATTTAATTCATTAATTAGTAACTCATTATTCAACTCAAGAACACATCAGTTCACTACAATGTATGATCAGTTCAGTGGAGACCAGTGAAAGAGGTAGATGAAAGGGTGGAGTTAGCTATTAGTTGTGACTATACTGTTGCTATTTGCAACACACAGATAGGTGGAGTAAGCCCATGAGGATTGCGTAGTTTAGGCTTGTGGTTTATCTATATAAAGAGGCCATCCCATAGCATTGAAACATGCAATAGAGGCAAGGCAATTGGCAGTGAGTTTTGAACCAGTAAACTGTTCAAAACTGAGCTAGTTTGTGTGTAACTTCATGAGATAGTACTGAGTACTTGTGAGGAGTATTGTACTGAGTTTGTTACATGATTTCTCCATTATAATATACACAATAGCTCCGGGGTTTTCAGCTATAAGCTTTCCCCATACATACTGTGTTAATGTGTATGATGATTTGATGTGTTATCGCTTGATTTTATTTCCGCATGTTTGATGATCTGAGTTGAGTTGAGTCGAAGAGATTATGTGTTGTGTATGAAGTTCAAATAGTATGTGACCAGGATAGTCTCGGTGGATAATTATTTATTATTCAGCAAATTTCTACATGGTATCGGAGCTATTGAAGTTTAGATTGATCATCACAGTGATTACAAACTTATTTCGGTAGACAGAGTCTGCATGCGGGCCAGGTAGCCTCTGGATTCATCTTTCTTCGGAAAGTGAAAGGTCTGGTAAACGCCCCTTGCGGTCAATCTCTGTGCTAGAAATAATTTTCTCTCACGATCTAGAGCGGTTGAGCTTTGAGGTGGAATTCGAAGTTTTGCAGCAGTTTTGTTTTCTTGGTGCCGGTGTTGAAAATGTCTTTCAACGGTTTGCGACTCGAATATGCTCTTGAAGGCAGTTCGAATTATGTTGCATGGAAGGATCGCATGGAGGCAGTATTAGAAGATAATGGTCTGAAGGAGTTTGTAGATACGGATGTCCAAAAGCCCACTGATCTTGCTGAAGTCGAAGCATGGCAAAAGAAGATGGCGAAGTGTCGAAGGATCCTGTTGGAGGGCGTCGAGGATCATATTGTATCCAGCCTGCATGGAAAGGCTACTCCATATTTAATGTGGAAAGCTTTGACGGATCTATTCCAGAGTAAGAGCGACCAAAGGAAGCTGGCGCTCAAAGATAAGCTCGGGAACATCAAGATGGAGAAGGGCGACAGTATCGCCAAATACCTCACGAAGTTCACTCAATGCAGAGATGAGCTGGGAAGTGTGGGGGTGACTGTCGAAGACGAGGACATGGTCAACCTGGCTCTCCTTGGTCTTCCGAAGGCTTGGCACTCATATCAAGATAGTGTCAATGGTCGGGAGAAGCTGCCGGGATGGGAGCGCTTTTGGGCGGATCTCATGCAGGAGGAGATAAGGAGGACTACTCGAGATGGATCTTCATCAAAGGGAGCTGATGAAGAAAACTGCGCTTTGGTGTCCAAAGCTAAGAAAGGGAAGGCTAAGAAAACCTCTCATTCTGGAGCTAAGGGCAAGAAGCAGGATATGGCGAAAGTGAAATGTTTTCACTGCCATGATCACGGACATTATGCTACCAATTGTCCAAAGAAGAAGAAGAACAAGCAAGCGGGAAGATCTGCAGATGGAGAAGCTTTGGCTTCACGGTTCGAGCTTGACTTTTCACTGATTGCATGCTTGGTTTCAAGTGTGATGGGATCGGTGTGGTTCTTGGACAGCGGTGCGTCATTTCATATGACGGGAGATCGGGAGTTGTTCTCAGATCTGGAGGACAAAGATTTGGGTGTGCACATTGAGATGGGCGATGATGGTAGATACAGTGCGACTGGTATCGGTACCGTATCCTTTCAGAGGGAGTCTGGTAAACCCTTTGTCTTAAAGGATGTCATGCATGTACCTGGATTGAAGAAGAACCTGATTTCAGTAGCGATTTTGGAGGATAAGGGTTATGATGTGGTCTTCAGCGAAGGAAAAGCTTTCCTGCGCAGTAAGACTACTGGAGAGACCCGGAAGATAGGGGTTCGAACTCAGAACCTTTATCGGTTGCAGGTAGATGACTGCGCAGCTATGGCATGCAAGGCTGGAGATGTGGTGAGCCGGGATGATGAGGGCGAACTATGGCACAGGAGATTGGGCCATCTTCACCATGGATCTTTGAAGATTCTGCAGCAGATTTCTACTGGACTTCCTAAGGGCACTCTTGCGCAGTCAGATCAGTGCAAGGGGTGTACTTTAGGGAAGTATGTGAAAGCCACCTTTCACGAGAAGGATAGTCGCGCCACGACGATCCTTAAGAGAGTTCACACAGACGTGTGTGGTCCTTTCTCAGTTGCTTCGACAGCAAAGCACAAGTATTATGTGATCTTTGTTGATGATTTCTCTTGAAAGTGCTGGATCTTCTTCATGCAGAAGAAGAGCGATACATTCGCGAAGTTCTGTGAGTTTAAAGCACTAGTCGAGAAGGAGTCGGGGAAGAAGGTGATTTCTCTAAGGAGTGATAACGGTGGTGAATTCATCTCGGCTAAATTCAAGGAGTTCTGCAGCGCAGAAGGGATTCGGAGAGAGCTCATCGCACCCCATAACCCACAGCAGAACGGGGTGGCTGAGCGGAAGAACAGAACGATCGTGGGTGCTGCACGGGCGATGTTGCATGATCAGGGACTACCCCTTCACTTGTGGGCTGAGGCATGCAATACAGCAGTGTATGTGCAGAACCGTTGTCCTCACAAGGTTCTTGGCATGAGTACACCAGAGGAGGCTTATTCTGGCAAGAGGCCTGATATTTCCCATTTGCGGATTTTGGTTCTCCTGTCTACATGCATGTGACGAAGGATGCGAGAAGGAAGCTGGATCCAACTGCTGAGGTTGGAATATTTGTGGGGTACACTGATACACCTCACAACTATCGGGTGTATTTGTCAGACAGTCGCAAGACTGTTGTGCGACGGGATATAAAATTTCGGGAGGAGAAAGCCATGCAGTGTTCGCTTGAGAGGGAGCTACACTTGCATGCAGATGAGGAGCTGTTAGTTCCTAAGGAGGAGCTTCCGGATGTGGATCAGCCACAAGAGGAGGTTCAGGAGGTGGAAGAAACCACCCAGGCAGCGCCAACCATCAGAGGGCGCATGCGCACTACAGAAGCTGAGCGACTGGCTCGGGATGCAGAGAAGGTTGTAGGACCACCTACAGCACAGCGCAGACAGAGACATTCACCGGATCGGTACACTGGATACATGGCTCTTGTGAGTCAATGTGTTTTGACGGAGCCATCCTCTTTTGAGGAAGCTGTGGAGGAACCCGCATGGGTTGATGCCATGATCGAAGAATATGATTCGATCGTCAGGAACAGTGCATGGGAGATTGTCCCAAGACCGGTGGGGAAATTAGTGGTGGGTTCGCGATGGATCTACAAAGTGAAGTAGGCAGCTGACGGGAGTGTGGAGAAGTACAAGGCGAGATTTGTCGCCCGTGGCTTCTCACAGATCGAGGGGATTGACTATGAGGAGACTTTTGCACCTGTCGCAAGGTACTCTTCCATACGGACGATCCTTGCTCTCTCAGCGCGGATGGGGTGGCACATTCATCAGATGGATGTGAAGACTGCGTTCCTCAATGGAGTTATTGAGGAAGAGGTGTACATAGAGCAGCCTGAAGGTTTTGAGATCTTGAGTGAGTTGCATGTGCCCGACTCAAGGAAACCTTTGTACGAGTGAAGCAAGCACCTGGAAGTGCTTGGTTTGTTAGGCAGAGCTACTTCTTGGCTGTGAATTCTCCAGTGAGCGGATCCAAACACATGCTAGATTGTGGTGGAGGGGGAAGGTTTGTTGATCATCGTCCTTTGTATGTCCATGATCGATTTGATTGGTGATGAGCAGTTGATACTTTCATGCAAGGAGGATCTTGCACGAGAGTTTGAGATGAAGGACTTGGGCATCCTTCATTATTTCCTGGGATTGGAGATTTGGCAGCGCAGCGGAGGACTGGTTGTTTCTCAAGGCAAGTATGCCCGGGAGATTCTGGAGAGGTTCAACATGCAAGGCTGCAAGCCTGTTGACACTCCTCTTCCTCGTGGTTGGAGGAAGGAGGATGCTACTTCAGCGGAGGTAGTGGATGCCACTTTCTATCGACAGTTGGTGGGGTCGCTTATGTATCTGGTCAATACACGACCCGATATATGCTATGCAGTTAACCAGCTTTCGCAAGCTATGGTTAAGCCTACCAAGCTCTTTTGGAAGGCAGAAAAGCATGTATTGCGCTATATTAGAGGCACATCGGGATATGGTCTATGGTACAGACAGGAGGATGGAGCGAAGTTTTCTGGCTTCACTGATGCAGATTGGGCAGGGAGTCCAACGGACCGGAAGAGCACATCTGGAAAAGTTTTCAACATTGGGTCGACAACAGTTTCCTGGTACAGCAGGAAGCAGAGATCCGTGGCACTCAGTTCAACAGAGGCCGAGTACATGGCAGCTAGCTTGGCTGCATGCGAGGCTATTTGGATGAGGAAGATCCTCGCAGGATTGTTCAGGTTACATTTGGAGCCTACAGTGATCTACTGTGATAACCAGAGTTGCATTAAACTCTCGGCCAATCCAGTATTTCATGATAGGTCCAAACACATCGACATCAGGTACCATCATATCAGAGATTGTGTTCAGCGGAGAATCATGATGCTTTCATATGTTCCCACGGAGGATCGGGATGCCGACATCCTGACGAAGGCGCTCACCAGGAGCAAGTTCGAATTCCACAGAGGCAGGATAGGGGTTGCAGATAATCCATATCTTGCTGAGAGGGAGTGTTGAAAATGCGGCAAGATGATGGAGCTTAGTGAAATGAAGTCGCCTTCACTAAGTGGGCCCGCAGGCAAATTCTGGCGCAAAATCTATTTTTAGACTATGTCTATTTTTAGACATATGGAGCATGGTTCGGGGATTCCAGTTTGAGATTCTTGGAGCATTTGTCATGTTGGTAAAAATAGATGAGACTCTATTTTTTAGGTCGAAAGAGGTCGAAGGCTATTTTTAGACTGCCTCTCCTAAAAATAGGGAAGTCAAATATTATTTACCCTTAATAATATTTGGACTCTAAACAGCAGTTTACTCTCTTGGAGCACTTCAGTTCGAGCTACAGAAGTGGCTCATGCATCTGACAGAGGAATCACGTGGTTCCCACGGGTTTGATGGCATCATGCATGGTTGACTTCAGTTGGACTTCAGTGGCAGAAGTTTGGAGGAGTTAATGAGACAGATAGTGGAGTTGTGTTCTGTTTATTTTAGTTGAAATAGTTGAGATTAGTTTAATTAGCTAATCAATTAGTTATGAGTGGAGTGAATTAAATATTATTTAATTCATTAATTAGTAACTCATTATTCAACTCAAGAACACATCAGTTCACTACAGTGTATGATCAGTTCAGTGGAGACCAGTGAAAGAGGTAGATGAAAGGGTGGAGTTAGCTATGAGTTGTGACTATACTGTTGCTATTTGCAACACACAGATAGGTGGAGTAAGCCCATGAGGATTGTGCAGTTCAGGCTGATAGTTTATCTATATAAAGAGGCCATCCCATAGCATTGAAACATGCAATAGAGGCAAGGAAATTGGCGGTCCAAGCAAAACGATAACTGTTGTGAGACTATGAAAATATTTGTATGAAAATGCGAGTAACGAGGTATGCGGTTAGTTAGCAGTTTCTCCATTATAATATACACAATAGTACGGGTTTTCAGCTATAGCTTTCCCATACATCTCTTGTGTTAATGTGTATGATGATTTGATGTGTTATCGCTTGATTTTATTTCCGCATGTGTGATGATCTGAGTTGGTTGAGTGGAAGAGATTATGTGTTGTGTATGAAGTTCAAATAGTATGTGACCAGGATAGTCTCGGTGGATAATTATTTATTATTCAGCAAATTTCTACACTCTAAATAAGTTTAAACAAATTTCAAGTCATGTAGCAGAAGTAATGGCAATTTATTGTATATCTCCTTGAATTGATGAAATGAAGAGAGCCTTTAAGATAATGTGTGTCTTTGTAAATATTCGTCGAATGGAATGCTTGGGATTAGTTAATAATATATTTACTTGTGACATTTATTCAATGTTTAATTTATGTTTAATCATTGTTTTAATAATATCATCCTGGGGAAATGGCACTTGGGGGAAGTGATCCTAGGTAAGTATAATACTGGGGAGAGATGCCTAGGGAGATAGTGGCATCGAGAGATGTAGCACCGAGGTAAATAGGGAATATCAGTCCAGGGAGGATAATACTGAGAAACCATGATACCGGGGAGAAAAGCATGTGTCAGTACTTGTATGCCATGAGTGCCATTTGGACCCCCACATGGCAGTGGTGTGTTACCACATGGGATAGATTTGGCAATGTGGGTTCCACATATATTTCCCTGGATGATCTGGCCTCTTAAATGGGATAAATTTTTAAGGGGCATGACTCTAATTGAGGTAACATTTATATTGCCAGAAATCTCTTGATGAGCTGAACATAATGGTGGAATTTGTTTTAGAATATGACTTGACTTTGAGAAAAGAGGTTGTTGTAACCCCATCCTCATAACATACCTTAGAGATTGGGTCAAATGAGTAACACTCCCATAGGTTGAGATCCTTTAACGAGGTGGGAAGTGTTATAGAGTGGTATCAGAGTGATATGGTAAAACTCTCAAAGCTTGAGATGGCATAAGGGGGTGGGAGGTGTTACACTATGCATGGGAGTAAATTGGCTAAAGATGATGCTCCCTATTATAATGGAACCAAAAGATGAATTACTAGACCCAAAACCTAAACTACTATGTTAGTTAGAAGAAGTCATATATACAGGAGTTGAGCTAATCTAAGGAATATGTCCCTTTTCTATAGATAATTGGGATGATATCTTTTCAAAATGATCAAGAAACCATCTTCTTGATTTAATTTTAAATAGAGGCTTGAAACTGGGGGTCTATCCTTGAATACTTTGGAACCTACAAGGAGAAATTAACATACTATAATGTGAATCCTTAAAAGATTAAGAGTTTTCGTACCATAGTATGTTCACCATTTATGTTGATTCTTGATATGGATAACATGAAAGAACATGGAAAGCACCCTTCTTAGGTTGTCATGGAAAAAATATGTATGCTAGCATAGATTCATTTAAGACCTAGATTCACTAAACCAATGCAATCAGGTTATTTAGTTAAATCAATTAGTGAAGCCATTCTCTTTAAGGGTATTGGTTCTCCAATCAATGCACTTGATTTATTTTAATAAATGAGTCTTAAGTTAGTTGTAAATTTGTTGTTAAATTGTCATGTTAGAAACTATTCTAAGTCTATATATTATGCAATGGAATGCTAAGTGAAATGAATGCATGGAAAGTTAAAGTGACTATTTTTAACCATTATAATCATTAAGATTGCTAAACATTCAAGTAAGATGAGCTATAAAAAGTGTTAAATGAATTATGTGTGTTAATTAAAATGTAGAAATGAGTAGGATATGGTCAAAATTAGTTAATTAATCATCCAAAATTAGTAGAAAAAAGATGTTCCTACTAATCTAACAGTGAGCATATATACAACAATTAAATAAATGGAATGAAATTGGAAACGATTAGTGTTTAAAGTTAAGCAAAAACCATAATTCATTAATATACACAAAAATTTGATTACAAATATGCTTAAGATAGAGTTATTAATAAACATGCTTATGTAATGTATGTACCAAAATGCGAGACAATATGAATAGGAGGTTTTCAAGAACCTATGTTATTCACAACATTCCAAATTCCAAACTAGGTGAAGCTTTAAACAACATGAAGCATGCCACTCAAAAATCAATTGTTTGAAGGGATCTTCATTATTGCAATGTTAAACTTGAAAATATTGCAAAAATAATTAGCATGAAACAAATAGACATAGTGTTACCTCTAGGGGGAAGTTTCTTTTCTTTCGTCCTAATGTTAGACGATAGTTTGTGGACTACTCACCATTGTGTTAGACCATAAGTTGTGGACTACTCACCATTGTTGGGATATCAAGGTTTGAAGGATGAATTGGCATTACAAAATTTGTAAAACATAGTTATATCTACTTCTTTTCTCCTTACAAATTAGGTTTTTTACTTATTTTTACAAATTGGGTGAGTGAAGAGTCACCTTTACTTCTTGATTTTCCACCAAAAATTAATTTATAAAATGCAATATTTTTAATCTTTTGATAAGTATTTCAACAGACAAAAAAAAAATTAAATAAAAATCCAAAGTGACGCCTATTTTACACTTAGAATTATTGCTAAAATACACTCAAATTTCCACCTCTATTTAATGACCCATCATACTAAATCATCTAATTACTTCCAAAATTTGACTTTTCAACTTGATAAATCCAAAATTAAAATAACTAGTAATTGCTCATTAAAAAGAGCAAAAGGACACCGAAGGCGTGGGCACCGGTGTCGTCGAACTCCCGGGAGGCGCGATTGGACAGCAGCATGAGCGAGCGAAGGAGTTGACAGCAGCACGGTAGGATGGCCACCAAGTGTCAAATTTTGATGGGGCAGAAGGGCGAATCTTGAGCAGATGTGGAGCACAAGGATTGGCTGAGATGAACAGTTTTTCCCGATCAATCCCATAAAAGAACACCTTCAATGTAAATATAAACTAATTTAATTATTAATTATAAATAATTAAATAAAAATATCGACAAACAAAAAGAAAAAATAAGAAAACGGTCACCGGCTATCAAATTTGGACCCATCCGTACCCTTCCAAATTGCTTTGCCCGTCCACCTCAATCTTTTCCCGGGCCCTCTCTCACTCATAAACGTGTTTCCATGTAAATGATTTCCTGTTGGAAACACAATCAAAGAAAAAGAAAAAGATGCTGTAGGCCCCGCTTAAACAGTGCCCCCAAACGAATGCAATAAAGATGCTGTAGGCCCCGCTTAAACTGTGACCGACAAGATTTCAAAACTGGGCTTCACATTACAACTGTAAAGCAAGAATTGGAATTTCTATTTTAGCGTGCCTGTCCACTTCAATCGTGGTTGAGCTTGTTTTCCACAAGACCGACCACACATGTTTGATCAAAACCAAAATAATATTATCAAAATAATTGTCTTTTTAATCAAATTGATTCTCGTATTGGTTTTAAGATCGTGTCGACAAAAATCGTGCATTTGGGATTAGTATA
The DNA here is from genome assembly GCA_034641835.2 of Pinus albicaulis. Classification (NCBI taxonomy): domain Eukaryota; kingdom Viridiplantae; phylum Streptophyta; class Pinopsida; order Pinales; family Pinaceae; genus Pinus; species Pinus albicaulis. The sequence continues at coordinate 1,903,917,246 of CM076575.1, read as the reverse complement.
TATGGGTATTAAAAATATTTTACTTCTAAAAATTTCTGTTAAAATCTAATAAAGTTCCCTTTTAAATTGATTCAGTGATTTAATGTTTTATCTATATATATATGTTTTTACTTGATTTAGTGATTTAATGTTATATATATATATATATATATATTAATTATTAAAGTAAATGATATATTTATAATATTTTAATTTATTTTTTTATTTCTTTATAATATTATTATGTTTTTTTTCATTTCATTTATTTATTTTTTTCATAATATCAATATTATACAAAATAAGTTTTTTTTTTTTAATGATATAATTAACACTTAATTTTTTTTATATCAGTTTTATAATTTTAAAATTCATGAGTCTTTTAGTGTCACAACAGTAATATACTCTTTTATCCTATGATGTTTTTGGAATCAATTAATACCCAGTCACAAAGAAGCTCACGAGAATTTGTTCCTCTTGTAACAATGCTTATTTTCTTCTTTACCTTAGTCAATACATATTTTTTGTTTTAGAGATTTGGGTTGAGTACCTCTTGATAATATCTATCTTAGTTTCATTGTTTCCTTTCACTCCTTTGCACACCAAATTTTCCTTAAATTTTGATATAATAATATTTTAATATTATCTTTACTTTGAAAATTATCTCCTCTTTTATCTCCCAATGGTCTAGCCAAGCAGACCTGGAATTTCAAATTCGCTCTGCCCGTCAAATGAAAATTTAATGACGTTTTTGCATTTTTCATGCCCTTTATTTTACGTTCTACTCAAATTTATAGGTGTCAAAATTTTCAACTTTCATTAATCTCCCTATTAGAGTGCCTTGGTTTTTCCCAAGTTAGTATGTGTTGAGATATAACATACAACCATACTCTTCATCAACACATTATGAGGTTTATTTGTTACAATTAAACTACTCTAATGGTAGCGGATGATGTTTTGATTTCCAGATTATATGGTCCAATGGACTGGTTTTTTTTTAGGACCTATGGATCAACACAACATATATTTCAATATGAAATATAATGATTTTTTTTAGAGAAAATAATAATTCATGTTGCAATAATTGATATATATTTTGATTTTGTTTCTAGTAAGATGTATAGAGGGGACTTTATCTCTCAAATTCTTTATCAAGTCTTTTTTTACTATTGTGTATACAATGAAATTAGTCCATTAACATGTTAAGCTCAATATTTAAATGACAAAACAAGCATATTGACAATATAACCAATTCCAAAATCCTAATAAAAACTATAAATTTTCTCTATGGCCTTAACTCAACTCCTTCAAGATAAACCCCAATCTTTCTATAAAATACCTCCATGCTAAACAAGCATATTGACAATATAACGAGTTCCAAAAACTATACTTTTTTCTCTATGGCTTTAACTCAACTACTTCAACAAAAATATTTTACATGCTCAACCTCTTTCCAATTTTTTGCATACTCATTCTTCCATAGATTACCAAGATGCAATAGAAGTAACCTCGTTCTCTTGATGCTCAACATCCATGACACAAAATATAAGATAACTCCACCTTGAGCATGACAAGGAACATGTGACATTTTCTCAAACACTACTAGAAGAAAAATAATAAGACACCACATAGAAAATGAGCTACACTCAAACTTCTATGTAATAACTACCAAGTGGATCCTATTATAAGAAAGACATCAAGTATACTAATCACAATTTTTAAATCCCAATAATTAATTTGATAAGAGAAAAAAAAAAATAACCATTTTCACAAAAAAAATTGAGTAACTACAACCAAAATTACATCCTTACCCCAAGTTAACTAACAAGTTTCACATGTGACATCCACATTGAATCCACATGTGGCATAGTCATTGAATACTCCCAATATCCTCAATGAAACCATCATACTTTCTGACCATATATTGCGATGCACACCTTGATTTTTAAGTGTCCATGTTACAGAGCTCTTCATTCTATTACAATTATTCCATGCTTCTATCGCACTTCTTTTAATATAAGTGGTATTTGTGATGCAAGGAACGAGATTATCTTTTTGGGTTTCCACCATGCCAATTGGGAGATTATCTTTTTGGGTTTCCACCATGCCAATTGGGATTCGATGCCATTTCAAATGCTTTTCTTTCTCTTAAATTCTTTCACTATTCCCATGAATGCTAGGTTTGATTATTTTCCATGTTTCTAGGTTCATTAAATTTCCCCTTGCATTGCATCAGTTTCTGCAATGTGCTTTACTCCACATTGATATATAATTTACTCCACTATTGGTAGTAAGCAACATCTTAAATGACAAGAATTTATAGTGTTTCTAAACAAAAATTTAAATTAAGCTTCTTATATCATACTAAATATATATTATACTAAATAAATTTCTAATAAATTCCCTACATCGGAGGGTTGCGAAGAAAAAAGGATTTCAAGTGATTTCCATTTGGCATTTCAAGCATGTTTACTGTTTATTCAAGAAGCATAATAATGAGCATATTTATGAGCCAGGCTCAAAATGATCCTCTAAAATAGAGACGCAATGATGAGAACAATTCGAATTATAAAGAAGAAACACTATAAATTTCAATAGATGCATTGCCATTAACTAACTTGGAAAAATTGTCGCCCTGATCGAGAGAATCGACGAGTGGCTCTCTAGGAGTAGGCATGAACTTGCGATCCATTGTAATCGATTTCTGCCTCTTTCCAAGGTCAGCCTCCCTTGTGTCCTTGGCACTCTGCATTTTGTTTTGTTTCCTCTCTACGCCTGCTAATTTGACAAGGCCCAAAAATTGTCATTTTGGAGGTAGTTTATTTCGAAAAGGCCCGAAAATTTTCATTTTGGAGGCAAAGTTTCTTTCGAAAAGGCCCGAAAATTGTTATTTTGGAGGCAAATTTTATTTCGAAAAGGCTCAAAAATTGTCATTTTGGAGGCAAGGTTTATATGGAAAGGGATTGTCCAGTCGTAACTTTGAACCTATAACCTATCAATTTAACCCCGTCACAAGCTGCATCCGGTCATCAACTACAGGTAACCATCTAATCAGCAGTTGTGACTCGAAAGCTCCTTAAATACACAACTTCTATATTTCAATGTGAAGTGTGATCAAGGTGGCTTATTGGATGCCTACCCCCTTGATCCTAACTTAATCTATAAATTCTCTTGTGGCCCCTGTGGGGAGAATTTAGTGAGTTGGTTTAAGTTATTTTTAGGTGGATTTATTTTCTTAGTGGGTGAATGTGTGTGAGAATATGGTGAACAATCTCATAATTTGAATATATGGATATCGATGATCCTTTACAAAAGTCCCCTAGTTAAGCTATGTGACATTGTTCCTTGCTCAAATGGAAAGCATTTGCGGATAATGGGCCGCTTCCAAATCATCCTAGTTAGTCTATGCGAGTAACTAAAGGGAGATGGCGAATCACAAATGTAGAGCGTTCATATGCTTGTCTAGGGTCACCAAATGGTGCAAAGACAACACATATTACTTGCTCTAATTGGTGATTCAATCCTAGTCCCACAATTTCCTAAATGCAAAAACTAAATTTAAACTAAACAATTTCTACACTAGCTTATGCATATGTGGTCATGAGCCACTTACTTGGACTAGTTAAACTAAGTGTGCTTACCAAAATGTGCAAAAAACATAAATTGTTCGGAAAGAAATGGTTAATTCGCCCCCTACTTAAACTATGTGATCACTTTTTGCAAAAACCAACTTAAATGAAACTAACTAAATGCCTACAAAAAGAAGCAAAAAGTGAGTCCTCAGAAGCTGTGGGGTATCAACACAGGTGTTGGCAGATAAATTAGGGGCTACCCAACACACTTACAAGCAGAAAAAATGCAGAAAATAGGGAGAAAAAATCTCTCTACAATTTGCGTGCAAAAGCCCTTGACAAGTGCACCTTCCTGCGCACAGGTCACTCCTGAACGCACGCAATGCGCCTCTGTGTGAAAAAACTGCACGCAAAAAACCTACAAGTAAAAGATTAGGAGCTGCCTTCTTCAGTCTGTCACTTCAGTGAGTCTAGGGACTACAAGATGGGTCAGAGGACTGTCAGCTCCACTCCAGCATAGACAAAGGGTCTCCTGCAAAAGATGGCACAACCACATAAACTTGGAACATGTCAGTGGAGTCACCAATCCCGTTGTTGTGGATTAGTCGCACGGGTGTATGAAATCGCACGAGCTTAGAGAGTGTGGTCTACTCTCTAAACTATTGGTAATAGGCAGAAAGTGGGGGAGCTCAAAAGCATAAAACTTAATGGAAATAGTATGCTGAAGTATGCTCTAGTTAAACTAAAACTAAGACAACAAAAATATATAGAAGCTATATATAGAGTTCCAAATGATAATATTGCAAACGATGGCTCGATGGCCTCTTCTTATTAAACGTTCGAAATGGAGAAGAAATTTTACCCACTTGCCAAAGGGCACCTAGGCAATGGATGTAGGTCCCGATGCAAGGATGTTTCCTTCCAAGCTCTGCCTCTGATGCAGTCTCACTCTCTCTCTCTGTTGTGGTGGACTAAGATGTTGGGTGGCCAACTATCAAGTCCTCTTTAGCTCCAGCTCCGAGTCACACACAATGTTGGTGTTGCTTGGGCAACTTTGGCTAGCATAACCTTGTGATCACCATTTTCTCATCTCTTGGTGGGTTTATATAAGTGAGCTTCAAATCCTCCTTCCCTCCCTTGGTACATGATGGATGGTGACCCAAGGGAGAGGTGTGATTCCATTGTGTGCTCAAATATTCTTTTTTGTGCTCACATAATATCTAAGGAGACGCTGGTGGCTATCCTTAGGCAGCTTTCACATAAGGAGTAACTATCCTTTGCTTGTTGTGGTCCCGGAAAGTGACTTTTTTCCATTTCCAGGAATGCGCACTTATCGGGAAAAAAGGCAAGTAGAAGGCGCTCTTCTCGAGGAATAAAGTGCGCATTTGAGCATTTATGATTAGTTCAAATCTAATTTTCTCAAAACCTTAGAGATTTTAAATACTTCTTGATTCCATAATGTGTTCTTGTCCTGTAAATCCTTGGGCTCGACATTAATTGATGTTATCTTCTGCTGTACGATTTTCCAGTGTTAACACTCGTGACACTTGATTAAGGTTTGGAATCCTTTGCCCTAGATGCTTGGTTACAACGCCCATGCACATGGACAAGGGCCAAGCCCCTTGATGCCTTGAACTCAACCCCCACTCATTTCTATAAGAGCTTATTCATATAAATGTAGGGTTCTCTGAGCTATCCCTTAGCTTCGTATACATGTGTATGTTTGGAATTATCACCATTCCTCCTAATCTTATAAGGGCTTCGGCTCAGTCAACGAGTAAATAATTATTTAGACACACACACACACACAAAAACATATACACAAGCCGCAATATCTCTCCTAAGCTTAGTATTATTTAAATATGGATTTAATAACCATTCCTTTTTTTTAGAATGCATACACAGGGGTTTGCCTATTCATTTCATTATGGCTATTTAGAAAAATTTTGTTCTCATAATAACTCACCAAGCTACAGGTCTCTCGACCAATAATAATCAAAATACAAGCCATAGGTACATATAGGGAAACTTTTATTACTCAAGACATATATGGGAATTCACCATTCCTTAAGCAAGCAAATAATCAAGTTTCACGCAATATCACAAATATTGAATCGACACATTAAATTCATATCAATATAGGACTTTGTCCAACACAGGAACTCAAACCATTCCATATCAATCATTTAAACAAAAATTCTCATTCAGTCAGGAGTACTACATTCCTCAGCATTATAGGAAATGATAAAACAATACATTAAACAAGCATCATAATGCATTCAATACATCTGAGACATAATCAAATACTTATCTTTGATAAATTGAGTTGGGAAATTTATATTGAGACTTCAGCTCTCCACCTAACCATAAACAAGCCATAACCATGTCTTTCTTGTAGCTGTCACCCTTGAGCGAGATTCCAGCGTTGAGTAGAGTGCTTTTAGAGGAGTTTGAACCAATTTTATCAACTAAAATAGGGTGTCTCAAGGCTTCATCACCTCCACCCACTAGCTATCAGATTAAGCAACCAAACATAGTGAACCAATCACTAGCATGCGGCCATCATTTATCTAGAGAATTAAAGAAATATCATTAGCTGAGACAGGGTCTCAAGGCCATGCTGCCTTCACCCACCAATTATTCAACAATTTCACCTCAGGAAGGGAACACATTCTTTCATGCAAAGAGACTTAAAATACAACATCCCAACATCTCTAGGGACTTGGACACATATATTTTCAATTCAGATGTGGAGAGAGATATATATAGTTAATGTTAAGGAGGTTTTAGCAGTTGAGTTACCTCTAAGGGAATAGGAGGGAACTCTCGAGAAGCTTCTCAATGGAATACCCACCTACGTTCTCATCCCAATCCCATGGAACTATCATTAGGTGTTATTATCCCATTATCCCTGGGTACCTCTAGCTCTCAGATGTTATCAACCAACACAATCTCCAATGGGTTTATCATCCATGTAAGGCACAACCACTTCTCAATGATTATCAATCAACAATCCCTCATGTGGTTTTCAATTGGACTATCATATGAGCTCACTCTATGATTATCAACCAACAAGCCCTCGTGGGTTTCTCAGTTTCATTATCATCATAGTTTCTCTACTCCATAAATTATCTATTCCTCTTATCTCTTTTATACTCTTTTAACAATTTTTTTGGATCATCAAGAGCATATCGTCCTCCCTATCTTTTCTTATTCCCTTCTAAGCTTGTGTATATGCAATCACACATCATATCTCTTCAATATGACCCTCTCAAACTCCCTTTGTTTTCTTAAAAATTATCCTCTTGGTCTCCCTTTGTTGTCTTCAACATGAGCCTCTCGACCTCCCTCTATTTGTTTTCCATAGGAGCCTCTTGACCTCCTCTTCTCCTCTGTGCATATAGGGTCTCCTCCTTAGAAAACGAGAATGTGAATTTAGATAATGTATTTATATGAATTATCTCATCTTGGTCGGGATGGTTATATCATTATGAGTGGTCCACGTGGTCCAACCACACTTGACGGTGTAGACCATACTTTTAATTAAATTTTTAGTCGTTCCTTGCTTGTAGCCTTTTCCCAATAGGAACATGAGCACATCCTTGTTTGGGGATTGAGTTAATACACAATCAACTCATTCAAAACAACTCAATTAGCCCATGACTGATATTTAAAACCACTTCCTAGAGAAATCTCACTTCTCAAGCAATGGAATCCATGTCCTCTCTCAACCATTTTAAATTTTATAGTTACATAATTACAAGGAATTATTTTAAATGTTTACAAGAGGAATTAACCCGTAGAGGATGTCACACTCCCTCTCTCTGGGTTGGATAGTTTTGGTCTTGGTGTTCTTAGTGGAATGGTGTTAGGAGCATTTCATTGATTGTTGAAGTGTGTTAATGTGGTTGGAGATGGGAAGTAGAAAGAAGGGTGCAATTCATGCTTGTATACAGAACCTTGTACAAGAGTTAAATCCATGACAATTGGGAGAAATCCTTGTGAATTGTGTGAGGCCACTAGAATGTGTTGTATAATCTTGTGTCATCATTGGGAGGCTTAGTATATGACTATATCACTATGGTGCTTATTTTATATTTTATAAACCACCTGGACATGGAATTATAGATCAATGTGGTGCTTGCTGAGTAACTAATATACCACATGGACATTGGAAACCACTCCTCATGGCGCTCACTATGAAAACACAACTAATAAACCACTTGGAAAATGGATTCTAACTCTTAAGACTAAACATTACTGCATTTGGACCTTAGGTGAATCCTTGTGAATGAACTCAGAAGAAAGAGTGAGTCACTATGGTGCTTGCTTACTACTAGGAAACAACTAGTAAAGCACCCTGATGCTTACTATAGGTACAAATGATAAATCACCTTGGTGCTTGTTGTTAGAAGGAAGTTTATAAACCACCTAGACAATGGCTTTATACTTCAGGTATTTAACCAAGCCTTTGGTGTGAAATACTTGAGCAAGCATCTCCTCAGACATTAGATCTAAATTGAGGGTGAGTAGCTACAAGAAATTTGTAACGTATTTTGCCTATGGTTAGGTGTAGAGTGGAAGTCCCTCCTTCTGTGACCAACTAGTTTGAGACATATATATATCACATTTATATATTTGAATCATGAAACATGATGTTAAATTCTTTAGTTATGATTGGTATGAATTATGGTATGTCCATGAATGTTAATTCATGTCTGGATTGTGTTGTTCAATGTCATGTTCATGATTGGTATGAGAATTGTGTGTTTATGCTCTCTTATTTGAAAGCAATGTATTATGTATATATTAGTTTAAGTTGTTATATGATTGAAAATGTCTGGTAGATGGAATATAACTTGTCATGTATAGCTATGAGAACCTGCGTGTTCATGTGTGGTGTAATTGATGTTCACAATCCTCTAAATAAGTTTAAACAAATTTCAAGTCATGTAGCAGAAGTAATGGCAATTTATTGTATATCTCCTTGAATTTATGAAATGAAGAGAGCCCTTAAGATAATGTGTTTCTTCGTAAATATTCGTCGAATGGAATGCTTGGGATTAGTTAATAATATATTTACTTGTGACATTTATTCAATGTTTAATTAATGTTTAATCATTGTTTTAATAATATTAGCCTGGGGAAATGGCACTTGGGGGAAGTGATCCTAGGTAAGTATTGTATTGGGGAAAGATGCCTAGGGAGATAGTGGCATCGAGAGATGTAGCACCGAGGTATGCAACCCCAGGGAAACATGACACTAGTGAGATGGTTAATAGGGAATATCGGTCCAGGGAGGATAATACTGAGAAACCATGATACTGGGGAGCAAAGCATGTGTCGGTACTTGTATGCCATGAGTGCCATTTGGACCCCCACATGGCGGTGGTGTGTTACCACATGGGATAGATTTGGAAACGTGGTTTCCACATAGGTTTCCCTAGATGGTCTGGCCTCTTAAATGGGATAAATTTTTAAGGGGCATGACTCTAATTGAGGTAACATTTATATTGCTAGAAATCTCTTGATGAGCTGAACATAATGGTGGAATTTGTTTTATAATATGAAGACTTTGAAAAAAGAGGTTGTTGTAACCCCATCTTCATAACATACCTTGGAGATTGGGTCAAACGAGTAACACTCCCATAGGTTGAGATCCTTTAACGAGGTGGGAAGTGTTATAGAGTGGTATCAGAGTGAGATGGTAAAACTATCAAAGCTTGAGATGGCATAAGGGGGTGGGAGGTGTTACACTATGCATGGGAGTAAATTGGCTAAAGATGATGCTCCCTATTATAATGGAACCAAAAGATGAATTACTAGACCCAAAACCTAAACTACTATGTTAGTTAGAAGAATTCATATATACAGGAGTTGAGCTAATCTAAGGAATATGTCCCTTTTCTATAGATAATTGGGATGATATCTTTTCAAAATGATCAAGAAAACATCTTCTTGATTTAATTTTAAATAGAGGCTTGAATCTGGGGGTCTATCCTTGAATTCTTTGGAATCTACAAGGAGAAATTAACATACTATAATGTGAATCCTTAAAATATTAAGAGTTTTCATACCATAGTATGTTCACCATTTATTTTGATTCTTGACATGGATAACATGAAAGAACATGGAAAGCACCAAAGAACATGGAAAGCACCCTTCTTAGGTTGTCAAGGAAAAATTATGGATGGTAGCATAGATTCATTTAAGACCTAGATTCACTAAACCAATGGAATCAGGTTATTTAGTTAAATCAATTAGTGAATCCATTCTCTTTAAGGGTATTGGTTCTCCAATCAATGCACTTGATTTATTTTAATAAATGAGTCTTAAGTTAGTTGTAAATTTGTTGTTAAATTGTCATGTTAGAAACTATTCTAAGTCTATATATTATGCAACGGAATGCTAAGTGAAATGAATGCATGGAAAGTTAAAGTGATTATTTTTAACCATTATAATCATTAAGATTGTTAAACATTCAGGTAAGATGAGCTATAAAAAGTGTTAAATGAATTATATGTGTTAATTAAAATGTAGAAATGAGTAGGATATGGTCAAAATTAGTTAATTAATCATCCAAAATGAGTAGAAAAAAGATGTTCCTACTAATCTAACAATGAGCATATATACAACAATTAAATAAATGGAATGAAATTGAAAACGATTAGTGTTTAAAGTTAAGCAAAAACCATAATTCATTAATATACACAAAAAATGATTACAAATATGCTTAAAGATAGAGTTATTAATAAACATGCTTATGTAATGTCTGTACCAAAATGCGAGACAATATGAATAGGAGGTTTTCAAGAACCTATGTTATTCACAACATTCCAAATTCCAAACTAGGTGAAGCTTTAAACAACATGAAGCATGCCACTCAAAAATCAATTGTTTGAAGGGATCTTTATTATTGCAATGTTAAACTTGAAAATATTGCAAAAATAATTAGCATGAAACAAATAGACATAGTGTTACCTCTAGGGGGAAGTTTCTTTGCTTTCGTCCTAATGTTAGACCATAGTTTGTGGACTACTCACAATTGTGTTAGACCATAAGTTGTGGACTACTCACCATTGTTGGGATATTAAGGTTTGAAGGATGAATTGGTATTACAAAAATTGTATAACATAGTTATATCTACTTCTTTTCTCCTTACAAATTAGGTTTTTTACTTATTAATTTCTTCCAAAATTTACCGTCATGCTAAATCATGCTAAATCATCTAATTACTTCCAAAATTTGATTTTTCAACTTTATAAATCCAAAATTAAAATAAATATAAACTAATTTAATTATTAATTATAAATAATTAAATAAAAATATCAACAAACACAAAGAAAAAATAACGGTCACCAGCTATCAAACTTGGACCCCATCCCTACCCTTCAAAATTGCTTTGCACGTTCACCTCAATCTTTTCCCGGGCCCTATCTTAGTCATAAACGCGTTTCCATGTAAATGATTTCCAGTTGGAAACGCAATCAAAGTAAAAGAAAAAGATGTTGTAGGCCCCGCTTAAACAATGCCCCAAACGAATGCAACAAAAAAAAACAAGATGTTGTGGGCCCCGCTTAAACAGTGACCGACAAGATTTCAAAACTGGGCTTCACATTACAACTGTAAAGCAAGAATTGGAATTTCTATTTTAGCGTGCCTGTCCACTTCAATCAGTCCTGGTTGAGCTTGTTTTCCACAAGACCGACCACCCATGTTTTATCAAAGCCAAAATAATATTATCAAAATCATTGTCTCTTTAATCAAATTGATTCTCGTATTGGTTTTAAGATCGTGTTGACAAAAATCGGGCATTTGGGACTAGTATATATGGTATTAAAAATATTTTACTTTTAAAAATTTCTGTTAAAATCTAATAAAGTTCCCCTTAAATTGATTTAGTGATTTAATGTTATATATATATATATATATGTTTTTTATTAAAATTATATATATATATATATATATATATATATATATATAATGTTTTTATTAAAATAAATTATATATATATAATATTATTATGTTTTTTTTTTTCATGTATTTATTTTTTTCATAATATCAATATTATACAAAATAAGTTTATCTTTTTTATGATATAATTAACATTTAATTTTTTTATATAAGTTTATAATTTTAAAATTCATAAGTTTTTTAGTGTCACAATAGTAACATACTCTTTTATCTTATGACGTTTTTGGAATCAATTAATATCTAGTCACAAAGAAGCTCACGAGAATTTTTTTCTCTTGTAACAATGCTTGTTTTCTTCTTTACCGTAGTCAAGACATATTTTTTGTTTTAGAGATTTGGGTTGAGCACTTCTTGATAATATCTATCTCAGTTTCATTTTTTCCTCTCACTCTTTAGCACACCAAATTTTCCTTAAATTTTGATATAATAATATTTTAATATTATCTTTACTTTGAAAATTATCTCCTCTTTTATCTTTCAATGGTCTAGCCAAGATTGAACATTCTTATGTCCTTCTCTCTTGAGTTGAATGTAGTCTTGGCTAGAGTTAAAAGCAAATTTAGAAACCTCTTCTATTCCATGTTGTTTATCCTCTTCTTAAACAAAAGATATATAGCCATAGCCATACTTTCAATTCGGATAGGATGTGTAGATCATATGTTTTAAATTACTTTTGAATATGTTCTATCTTCTTCCACTACTCTTTGGAGATATCCCATCCAAAAAGATCACATCCATATGAAATGGGTGATAAGAGTCTTAATAAAGACCCTGTTTAAGTCTCATATCCAATAATATACAAACTTACAATTGTCTCCAAATCCATAATAAATTTTCTATCCTCCATTGATAATTTTGTTAATATTATAATTTCAATTAAAATTCTAAAGTAACTACCTCCAAATTATTGTTGTCATATATAAAAATAATATATATAATATTTTGTATAATTATACAATTAAATAAAATTAATAAAAAAAATCTTAAATTAAATAAAATTAAAAACATTATAATAAAATCCAAATATATAAAACAATGCAAAACTTAATAAAATATTAAGTTATAAAATTTGGGGGGATAACTGTTTACACAACCCCCACGACATCTTTTTCTTGCTCTTTGATTGGGTTTTCAACTTAAACTCATTCAAACACAACCCACACGACATCTTTTTCTTGCTCTTTGATTGCGTTTTCAACTTGAACTTATTTACAGTGAAAACACGTTTGACCGAAAGATGGGTCCATGAAAATGATTGAAGTGATATTGTGTTTTTTAAGTGGCTATAGCTTTGCTTTCTTTTTATTTATTTTTTTACAGAAACGA